>QKWP01000498.1:171001-229072 GCA_003550325.1 Gigaspora rosea | reverse complement strand
ACACGTGCACTTTTGGTGCCTAATTTAAGTAGTCCGCCCGAAGGTTCTACACTAGCTGCCATACCTACAACCCAACTACGGGAATTGCCTATTTAAACCCTCTGGTTCACGCTCTTCCTATTACTACCTGTTGCACTGCACAAACGCAGATATTAAGGGGCCCCAACTCTTTTTGATAAATCATCAGCCTAAGGGCTACTTTACCCTCGCACCAATTGCCTACCGTTGTCTTCTGTGTCCCATTCCATTTCAGATACGGATTTAGCGACAAAGCCACTTGCCCTTATTAGGTTCATTCCGATCCCGACCACCCACCTTCTTTTGGTAGTGTCATTATAGATCTTCACTATTACCTCCTAATTTGGGACTTGCCAAACGGGTTTCCATTCCTCTGGTTCCCTGGATTTTACGGTGTAACAATAACACCATTTCGCCGTAGCTCCCATTCAAAATGGTGGAACCAAGGTAACAGGTTTTTGCAACCCAACCAATCTGAGCCACATGGTTACCAAACACAGGCCTATTGTTCAAAGCGTCAACAGTAGGATTCGAACTGTCAACCTGCCGTTTGGGGGTGACACCTTGACCACTTCTCTAAGGCGCCACACCCAAAATATGTTACAGATTTCTAGAATATCGTAGTAACTAAATGAAAACCATTACTTCTACTAAAAAAGGATTCTGCGAAGATCAGCATAGGCCATACCCAAAAAACGATCCATCACATATTTAATGTGATTGTACTGGTATATTGTAATTGTAAATAAATGAAAATCATTATTCTAACTAGAGTTGGGCACCGAAACCTTTTTGGCCAAATCTGAAAGTTTCGGGTTTCGGATTATAGCTTCCGAAACCTCATCTGAAACTCTGAAACCTCATCCGAAACCCAAAACCTTATCCAAAACACTGAAACTATTTAAGGTTAAATTTTTACAAAATATGGTATTGTAGAACGTGCTAACATGTTAGTACACAAATATTTGAGTCTGCCAAGGAAAAATATACATATTTACATATAGGTTATATTTGAGTTTGTATATATCAGTTATAATATTTATTAATAATAAATCAATAAATTATAGGAAATTATATTATCTAGTCAATTTGCCAATTAAAATTCAGAATCAGGTGTAATATATAGATCAATTTTGTATAACAAAAACAAAAAATTGCTAAAATTGCTTCTACTCTAAAATTTTGTCCATAAAACTACTTTTTTTTATATAAAAAAAAAATTCATGCTAAATTTTATTATTGACATTTATGTTTATTGTGATTTTGCATTATAGATCATAGGTGATAATCACCCATGATGATTATTAGTTATTTTCTAAATTATAATATATATAAATTATAAAGAATATTACTAATATAACTGGTAGTGATCAATTACTAGGTGCTTAAATCTTTAAAACATACTAAATAACAGGATTAGAGACTCTAAGTAAAAATGTTCAAAACATTTAAAAACCTTATAAAAACTAAAATAGAATCTCTATAACTTCATCTAACAGGACCCCAAAATATACATAGATAGGGCAGGTTAATTATAAAATTACCAAAAATAGAAAGTTCTGCAGAAAAAACTTCAAAATAAGCAAAAAATACCATAAATAGAAAAAATTTGTATAAAAAACACCAGAAATAAGCAAACTAATACCTGATCTATCTATGTAAATTTTGGGGTTCTCCCCTAATCCTAAAAAAATCTAGAAGTATAATAATCACCACTAGTTATTTCTAGCAATATTCTATTATAAATTATATCATAATTTTCAAAATTTTAAATATAGTTTCAGGGAGTTTTGGATTATAGTTTTGGAGTTTCAGGTTTCGGGGGGTTTCGTATTTTTTTAAAAATCCGAAACTAGTTTCGGATTATACCAAAACCGATACTAGTTTCGGATAGGTTTCGTTTCGTTGCCCAACTCTAATTCCAACCCAAAAAGATTTTTCAAAAATCAATGTAGTGCATCAAAAAAGTTGAACGGAACCATCCTCTCACATTTCATGTGATCGTACTGGTATTATGAATCATTTTTTAATAAAAGAACAGGGTGAAACCTGAGTTGCGAAATAGTGAAATCCGCTTTGTAAATCGGGTTAGGGTGAAATAAAAGCGGATTTCATCCTCACGTGATGATCATAGCAGGTTTCACTATTTCACAACTCAGGTTTCCTGTCGTTTAATAAAAGTTGGCTAAAATTTAAACCCGATTTTACTTTAAATGGCAAACCATTGATCGTAATTATGAAGTATTACAAATGACATCAGATTATCACTTCATCAAAGTAATTGATTGGCTTACATGTGCCGCTGCGCGGCACATGTAAGCCAATCATTTACTAAGGAAGAACGAGACCAATTTATTATAAGTTAATACATGATCTACATGCTGCATTCTTGATATAAATTTATAAACCTCCTAACTAAATTTCACCTCGCTTTAACCTCCCTCTAAAATTAGAAATTTATGTTACATAAAACACGGAATGACCATGAGAAAAAATATATACCAATCAGCTTTAAGATTTTGCTTCCATTTCAGATGCCAGTAAAACCATACACTTACGTTCCTGGTACTTTTCTTATAGGGTAACCAGTCATGTGACTCCAGTTAAAGTTTGAAATATTAAAACAAATATTAAACTCTCCAATTTCATTAACATCACCAGTGTCAGACATGACTTCTAATCAACTCGGAACTGCATTCGTCACAAGAACTTAAAATTATCTTTGATATCATCTTATCATTACCTATAAACATCAACTTGCAATCATCACATCAATCATATTGCTTTCGATAACTTTGTCTTTACTCTAAAAATGTCGAAACTATATAAGAATTCTCTTATTAAAATGTTATACACCATCTTTACGTAATCGATTTGAGCCAAATCGACTCATTGTTTAGGCCACGCAAAGTTAAATTTTGATTTGCATTACCTGCCGACCCAATTTTTCCAATTTGTTTTTTTAAGTCCCAATTGCTCCAATTATTCTATTTTTGCTATTTAATTTTTCCATAAATTACTCCGGTATCACCCGATGGAGACATTGTTTTCCGAAATTGTCCGATATTACCGATAGAAAATTTGACTGCCAACCCCTAATTTTCTGATTCCGTATTATGCAAAGCGTAAAATTTACTTTGTGTGGCCTTAGATGCAACATAAGGCTATTAATACAACAGATGAATAAAAAAATTCCGACCGACCGGGAATTTTTGAAACCCCATGTAATACAAAACGAAAAATTAACTTTGCGTGACCTAATCATCATGCAACACTGATATCACGGCTACAGAACCTAATACGATATATGTTTTTACTACTATCAGAACCACGAAGACTAATCAACAAACATGAGATCCTTGCATTATATTATAGCTGCGAAGCCTAATTACCAACATGAGAGCCATGTATTGCATCCATAGCCATTGTTCCTAATCATCAATATAAGGTTTTTGCGTTGTCCTTAGCTTGAGGCAATGGGAAAAAAGTGAGGTGATAGAGCCAGTCTTCACTACTAGATAAATGATAGCAAAAAGAAAAATAACTTACTCCATTAAACAAAGCCCCTGATTAGCAACAGACCATTCTCACACTACTAATTACATATTCTGAAATTATTATTACCACGTTTTATTCTTACTCATTATTATAAAAGTGATAATATAAAAATAATAGACTACATTATCTATTATTGTACAATCAAAGGATCATATGATATTACTAGCATGTGCATTCTCTGTCCAGTTAAATCACTATTTATATTATTTTTTATAAGTTCTTTATGTAATAAAAAATTATACAATTTTGTTGCAAAAACATTTCAATTTAATCATTTCATTCATTATATTGTACATTATTTATTTTAATTGCATAATATATTATATGTAAAATTTATTGAATTTAATAGTTCATTAGTATTGTTTGTGTTTTTACTGCTATATCCATAATTATTGTACTCTAAATCAAGTAATTTATAACAAGAATAAAGCAAACTGCCACAAGACAAAAACAGATTTATTAATGAAAATGCATACAATGTATAAATATTAATTTTAAAAAAGATAATTTGAAGATTTAAATATTATCAAATATGTAACAGAATGTAATTGGCAATGTTAACGATAATTAGCATCTTAATTACAAGCAATAGTTATTTAGAGTATTGTAAAGAGTATTAATAATTGCCCAAAGTTTAGAAATAGTTTTATATAGTTTCATTATGCATACATATATTGAAGAATTTTTTATAACAATAATAACTAGACAATTATAATAATTAATGTCGCGGCTGAAGCTGGAAATTTTAATTCTTTTAATATAAAATTTTCGGATACGTGTCATTTCACCGACAATCATTTCACCGACAGCTCACTTAACCGACATCACACCAAGTGACAATTTACTAAAAATACATACCTGCAACTAAAAAACCCTAACCCTAATCCTATGTGATGTCGGCTAAGTGAACTTTCGGTGAAATGATTGTCGGTGAAGTGACCACCTTCCAAATTTTCTAAAATTTTTGAGGTGCATTTTCTTAGCTTTTCTTTGACGGTTAGGTTAGGATTTAGAGTTAGTTTTGATATTAGGAGAGTATAAGTGGATTTTGGTAGGATTTATAATTTTAATTTAAGGTCCTCAATTTCCAGCTTCAGCCATTTCCAGCTTCAGCCGCGACAATTAATATATGGCCAACTAAATTTTTTGAATTATTCAATTTGATATACAGCAGTGCTTATTGGCTTTACTGCAAGAAATTTGTAAAAGCATAAATATTAAATAGAATAAAATATTAGTATATCATTTGAGCTTAATTTATATAATTGGAATTTTAAAATTTCAGCAAGTCAGTTTGAACTTCATAATTAATTTAATTTTATTATTACTATATTTTTGACAAGAATTCTATTATATGTTTTTATTCTAGTATTGCACAATTGTGTCGCGCAACTATTTTATAATATTACAATATTGCGCAATATAGATAGTTACCTATATTTATTAAGGTTTGATTTTTATTTCAAATTGTTAAGTTTTATATGGTACATTTTATCCATAATCATAATAAAGCTATTTATTTTGTTGTCAATATAAAAGCTTTTAGGGCTTTTTCTAAATTGAAATATTTCATATCTTCTATTAAAAAAACATGATATTTTACATGAAACCCATGAGACTTGTTTATAAGTAGCTGCATCCTTTCTAATTATATTCTCATATACACCTGTATCACCAGTGTTTAAAATAGGATTTGAAATTTACCGGTGCAAAGCAAAAAAATCCTGTTTTTATATGTTAAAAACCGGTTTTTTTGCTCAAAATCTTATCAAAATACCGGTGGATCCGGATGTTTACTATGCTATTTTAAACACCGTGTATCACCAGCCCAACAATTGTTATCTAGATTAAAATGACATATGTGGTAAAAGAATTACAAGAAAAAGCAGACCAAAATCAGACCTACAATAAATTGTTTTCTCCGGTATTTTCACACGACTTAAAATAGAATTTTGAATGCTACCATTTTTCAATGTAAAAATAAAGCTCTCTTTACAATTCATATATTTACCATCATATTGTTTATCCCAACCGATAGGATTATAGCCACCAAGAATTTCATCAGTACATATAACCTTAATAACTACAACAAGATTAGTTTGTTTATCGCATAAATTCCAAAATGAAGTGGAAGTAAACCAATCTGCTTCCACGAAGAAGTAATTTAAAATCATATGGATTATTCGTTACTGAATATAGATTATCTTTCATATCAACCCATGAAGTAATCTCCGCTGCATGTGCTTCATTAATACTGTTTGAAAATTGTTCAACAATTCTGTTTGGTAATGTTGGTTTTGAAATTATTCGAGGCGGAAGAACTGCAGAAGATATTGGTTCGTCAGTCATATACTTTTTCATTATATCTTTCCAAGGATTTTTCTCAAGAATTTTTTGATAAGGTTGTAAATTATTAATAATAACCTTACCAGGCATTTGAAAATAGCGGATATGAGGTAAATAATTTTGTAAAGCAGTCTTTAAAGCAATAAAATTCTCACGTGACCAGTCTTCAGGATCGGATGGTAAGCTTGAATTTTTTGAAATTCCCCATTTTATAACATAATTCCAAATTTTTACTTCTTCCATTTGTAAATCATCATGACTAATAAATGAGATTAAAGCGTTTTCTTGAAGCGTAAAAAAATGTTAAGAATCAAAAATCATATTAGGGTATTTTGCCACAATATTATTACACCAGTTTTGTAAATCTTGGAAGTTTATTATTTTGGAAACCTTTTTCATAAATACAATTAAAATGTAAATGAAGCCAATGAGCTTTCATTTCAATTAAATGAGTATGAAGTTGCTTGGCCAATTCATCCAAAGAAATTCATAAGCAATTGGACAAGCTCAAAAATACTGTAAATGATGTTTTTCGAGCAAGGCTATTCCTCCGTAAATATATAATTGTATAAAAATTTATGCATATATAAATTAATATCTTGCAATGTAATATAAAATTATATAGAATAACTTACTTGATAATAATTTCAAATTGCTGGATGGTAACATTTTTTAAATTAATTGTTTTAATATTACTCTCATCTTTACTGATATAATTTAATTCATTGTGAAAATATAAAGTTCTATATCTTAAAATTGCCGAATTTCTCTGAATATCTTTGTATTTGGAGATTCACCAACATGTATGACTACGTTAAAATCTTTCTTGCCGTCAAGAAGTTCAAGATTATTATTTGAAAGTTTTTCAAAGAAGTTAATGCCATTTAATCAAGTTTAAAATTTTAGTTATTTGGTTTAAGGATGAAAAATTTTTTAAATGCTTATTTTTATATTATCATTTATTTCCTGATTTTTGATTGAAGCACTAGAATACTTATATTTGTCCATTCATCCATAACAATCAAATATTTCTATTGGTGAATTTTATATAGCCGAACATAAAACCCATTGTAAAATACAAGATTTCCATTTAATTAAATTTTCTCTCATAGCTCGAATTTTCATTAGCCGAAATTTACGTTACTTAACCAAATTTCATTTTTCGTTATATCTGAACCACAGATTAAAAAAAAACACAAAAAGCAGGTTACATCATCCAGAACTTTTGTGTACTGGAGTCAATGTGTCGTGCGTCGTTTATTAATTACTATCAATTTGAAATCTGCATGTGTCATTAGGAACCAGATATCTTAGTGAAGTTGTCGCGCAAAATCAGGAACGGAAAATCTAGAAAAAAAACAACACGTGATTGACTTGGTAAAATAACATATGAGAATTTGCGTCTAGACGATTACTTTTTATTAATCAAATAAACCAAGGTGAACATTTTACACTCGACCTTTATGTAAGTGCACAATATTGGCAAATGATGAAAAATAACAAATTTGAATTTTTTTCAACGAAATTAAAGTCACTTTTAAGTGCGTTGCATTACATGAAATTGATATTAACTCTAATAATACACAAATAATAAAAATATTATTATAGACTAGTTTAATGCAAATTCCAAAATGACAAATGAATAGTTTAAATTATAATATTTCGATAAACGATCATTACTTTTGCACAACTATGTCAACGTGAACAAGAGTAAATTAAATGAAAAAATGGGTGGTTCAGAATTAATGATTAGATGTCTGATATCGAATAAAATTTTTTTTAGAAATAAGCGATCTATAAATTCTATTTATTTTTATTATAATAATATAGGAGTTTTAAACTCCCGCCTACTTTATAAATTAATCTGAGCCACCCACCTTATTATATTTAATATTTACAATGATATCAACTAAATTTTTTTTACAGGCGACATTAAAATTATATGGAGAAACACTTATACATCAAACTGATTGTGTGTGCTAAAGTCATATCTAAGAAATGTAACCCGATAATCAATAATGTCTATAACAACCTTTTTCATTCTCATCAGGGATTATCATTTATCAACCCAATATATAATCCTACAAAAAAAGAAAAAGAAAAAGAAAAACACTAAAGATCCTGTGAATAGATATGCTAATTTACATCAAGCCACTGATATTTATGTCAAAAAATCATTTTTCACTATTTCTTGTTATAACATTGTGGTTGAAATTATGTGTATAGTCTTGCATTTTACGTATTTAATTGAAGGCAGTAATATAGATTCACAGACTGTGCGCAGAAGTTGTGTATCGAAGAAAGTACTAAATATACCCTGAATGGTGCTACACATTAAGTTCCTAATCGCACTCAGTTCCTGCTTTGCCACATATATCACCCAATAAAAATGCAAAATTTACATACCAGCACATAATTTTCAAGTAACAGGAAATATCTGGGGCCTGAAAGCTGAAGTTAACATGACATTACATATAATAAATTTTTGCTACTCAATAGTGTCACAAAAATCTGGGGCTTGAAAGCTGAAGCTCATCTAACGTTACTCATAATAAAAGTTATGCAACTCGATAGTTATACAAAATCTGGGGGAAGCTCATCTGACGTTACTCATAATTAAGTTGCGTTACTCGATAGTGGCATAAAAATCTGAAAAATAATCGTACATAATTTATATGCTCTTATTTTCGGTTTTTCCAATGTTTAAATATAAAATTAAAAAGATTTATAATCGTCTATTTCATCATAAAAAATCTACTATTTCAGACCTTTATAACCTTGGAAACAATTATTTATATGGAATTGGAGTTGAAAAGGATGAACATAAAGCGTTCATTTATTTTCAAAAATCTGCTGATATGGGTGATACTAATGGAATGATTTCACTTGGCATCTGTTATGAAGATGGAATTGGGGTTGAAAAGGATGAAGCTAAGGCGTTCATTTATTATCAAAAATCTGCTGATATGGGAAATGCTAACGGAATGTGCAGTGTTGGTTATTGTTATAGTGGAGGAATTGCAGTTGAAAAGGATGAACATAAGGCATTAATTTATTACCAAAAATCTGCCGATATGGGTAATACCGGTGGAATAACCGGTGTTGGATATTGTTATGAAAACGGGATTGGAATTAAAAAGGATGAAAATAAGGCATTCATTTACTATCAAAACTCTTCTGATATGGGTGATGTTAATGGAATATATAATGTTGGTCGTTGTTATGAAAACGAAATTGGAATTAAAAGGGATGAAAAGAAGGCATTCATCTATTATCAAAAAGCTGCTGATTTGGGTGATGCTCGTGGTGCAAATAATGTTGGTAATTGTTATAAAAGTGGAATTGGTGTTGAAAAGAATGAACATAAAGCATTCATTTATTATCAAAAATCTGCTGATATTGGTAATACTGATGGAATATATAATGTTGGTTATTGTTATCTTTATGGGATTGGAACTGAAAAGGATGAACATAAAGCGTTCATTTATTTTCAAAAATCTGCTGATATGGATGATGCTGGTGGAATAATCAATGTTGCTTATTTTTATGCAAAAGGAATTGAAGTTAAAAAGGATGAACATAAGGCATTCGCTTATTATAAAAAATCTGATGATATGGGCGATGCAGAAGGAGCACGCAGGGTTGGTGAATGTTATCAAAATGGAATTGGAGTTGAAAAGAATGAAAATAAAGCATTCATTTATTATCAAAAATCTGCTGATATGGGAAATGCAACCGGAATATACAATGTTGGTCATTGTTATCTTTATGGAATTGGAGTTGAAAAGGATGAACATAAAGCGTTCATTTATTTTCAAAAATCTGCTGATATGGGTGATACTAATGGAATGATTTCACTTGGCATCTGTTATGAAGATGGAATTGGGGTTGAAAAGGATGAAGCTAAGGCGTTCATTTATTATCAAAAATCTGCTGATATGGGAAATGCTAACGGAATGTGCAGTGTTGGTTATTGTTATAGTGGAGGAATTGCAGTTGAAAAGGATGAACATAAGGCATTAATTTATTACCAAAAATCTGCCGATATGGGTAATACCGGTGGAATAACCGGTGTTGGATATTGTTATGAAAACGGGATTGGAATTAAAAAGGATGAAAATAAGGCATTCATTTACTATCAAAACTCTTCTGATATGGGTGATGTTAATGGAATATATAATGTTGGTCGTTGTTATGAAAACGAAATTGGAATTAAAAGGGATGAAAAGAAGGCATTCATCTATTATCAAAAAGCTGCTGATTTGGGTGATGCTCGTGGTGCAAATAATGTTGGTAATTGTTATAAAAGTGGAATTGGTGTTGAAAAGAATGAACATAAAGCATTCATTTATTATCAAAAATCTGCTGATATTGGTAATACTGATGGAATATATAATGTTGGTTATTGTTATCTTTATGGGATTGGAACTGAAAAGGATGAACATAAAGCGTTCATTTATTTTCAAAAATCTGCTGATATGGATGATGCTGGTGGAATAATCAATGTTGCTTATTTTTATGCAAAAGGAATTGAAGTTAAAAAGGATGAACATAAGGCATTCGCTTATTATAAAAAATCTGATGATATGGGCGATGCAGAAGGAGCACGCAGGGTTGGTGAATGTTATCAAAATGGAATTGGAGTTGAAAAGAATGAAAATAAAGCATTCATTTATTATCAAAAATCTGCTGATATGGGAAATGCAACCGGAATATACAATGTTGGTCATTGTTATCTTTATGGAATTGGAATTGAAAAGGATGAACATAAAGCGTTCATTTATTTTCAAAAATCTGCTGATAAGGGTGATGCAACTGGAATAATCGGTTTTGGTTATTGTTATGAAAAAGGAATTGAAGTTAAAAAGGATGAACATAAGGCATTCGCTTATTATAAAAAATCTGCTGATATGGGCGATGCAGAAGGAGCACGCATGGTTGGTGAATGTTATCAAAATGGAATTGGAGTTGAAAAGAATGAACATCAAGCATTCATTTATTATCAAAAATCTGCTGACATAGGCAATTCTAATGGAACATGCAATGTTGGATATTGTTATCGAAACGGAATTGGTGTGGAAAAGAATGAACATAAAGCATACACCTATTACCAAAAATCCGCTGATATGGGAAATGCAACCGGAATATACAATGTTGGTTATTGTCATGAAAAAGGAATTGGAGTTGAAAAGGATGAATATAAAGCATTCACCTATTATCAAAAATCCGTTGATATGGGCGATGCTCTTGGTGCAAATAATGTTGGATATTGTTATGAAAAAGGAATTGGAGTTAAAAAGGTTGAACATAAAGCATTTATTTATTATCAAAAATCTGCTGACATGGATTGTGCTGTTGGAACTAGAAATGTTGGTTATTGTTATGAAAAAGGAATTGGTGTTGAAAAGGATGAACATAAAGCATTCACCTATTATCAAAAATCTGCTGATTTGGGTGATGCTCTTGGTACAAATAATGTTGGTAGTTGTTATCAAAATGGAATTGGAGTTGAAAAGGATGAATATAATGCATTCATTTATTATCAAAGATCTGCTGATATGGGTAATACTGATGGAATCTTTAATGTTGGTTCTTGTTATCGAAATGGAATTGGAGTTGTAAAGGATGAACATATGGCATTTATTTATTATCAAAAATCTGCTGATGTGGGTAATACTGATGGAATCTTTAGTGTTGGTTATTGTTATCTAAATGGAATTGGAGTTGAAAAGGATGAACATAAGGCATTTATTTATTATCAAAAATCTGCAGAAATGGGTGACGCTGGTGGATCATGTAGTGTTGGTTATTGGTATCAAAATGGAATTGGTGTAGAAAAGAATGAACATAAGGCATTTATTTATTATAAAAAATCTGCTGATATGAACATTTTAGCTGCAATGAATAATGTTGGGAATTGTTATCGAAATGGAATTGGGGTAACAAGAGATTTGCAAAAAGCTAATTATTGGTTTCAAAAGTAAATAATCTATTTTTATTATACAATACAATTGTTTTTATTTAGTACTTACAAAAATTTCTAAAAAATTAGGGAAAAGGAACAATTATCAGGTAATTCTATTTAATTTATTATATAATTTATTAATTATTTGTGACCTAAGAAATGAATTTTTAGTTAAAATCGGAACTATACAAGAATTTTTTGATATTGAAGATGATCTAAAAGAAATAATTTATGATAATAAATATAAACTATCATGGATTCCCTATAATAGATTTGAAAAAATTAGAAAAATAGGAGAGGGTGGATTTGCAACTGTATACTATGCTGAGTGGAATAACACAAATCGAGGTGCTATGTTTGATATTNAGATTTGAAAAAATTAGAAAAATAGGAGAGGGTGGATTTGCAACTGTATACTATGCTGAGTGGAATAACACAAATCGAGGTGCTATGTTTGATATTGCGCTTAAACTGTTACATGGATCAAAAGAATGTCATAAGGAATTTATAAAGGAGGTAAATTATTTCAACGGTTTTAACAATATGATATTTAGTGTTCTAATTGGTTACATCTCATATTTATTTTTTAATATTAAAGCTAAAAGCATATTGCGATATTGGTTATGAAAATCCATCATTTTTAAAGTGTTATGGCATATCTAAACATGAAATCTCTGAAGATTATATTCTTGTTATGGAATATGCTCCAAAAGGCTCTTTGCGAGAAAATCTTCACCATGTTGCACGAATGAAATGGGAAGATAAATTAACACTTCTACATTGCATAATTTCAGACCTTCAGACAATTCATTCAAAAAATATTATTCATCGAGATTTACATAGTGGTAATGTTTTGCAGCATAATTTACATAGCGCATATATTGCAGACTTAGGACTTTCAATATCATCCAATATAGCGTTAAAAACCGAATCTAGTGGTGTTTATGGAATTTTGCCTTATATCGCTCCAGAAATATTAAACGGAAAACCATATACTACAGCATCTGATATTTATTCATTTGGAATCATTATGTGGGAAATTTTATATGGAAAATCTGTATTTTATAATCAAAAATTTGGACATCAACTTCAATTGGAAATATGTAATAATAACTTACGGCCAATTATTATCAAGAATACACCACAACGTTATATAGAATTCATGAAAAAATGTTGGGATGAAGATCCAGAAAATCGTCCCTCGGCAGCAAAAATTCATGAAATATTTACAGAATGGCAAATTAATGAGAAGATTTTATTAGATTTATCAGAATCAGAAGAAATATTAAAAGAAATTGAAAATATGAATTTTCCAGTATATCCTAAAACAATGTATACAAGTAGATTTATTTATTATACTAATTCACTTTGTAAAGGTACGTAATATAAATTTAATTGTTTAATTAATTTATTATCTATGCTATAGTAAAGGTTAATCAACTTTTTTATAGATAGTAAACTATACAGTTTGACCATTAAAGATTAATATATAATGTCTCCTTAGTTTATTTATAAGTTGCTGTGCAACGCAGTTGCACGAAACCATGATCGGGGAAATATTAGATTTAAAAGTGAGCTTTGAAATTGAGTTGTACTAAACCTAGCGGTACAGCTATAATGATGTAACTTATCATAATTGTAATAAATTATTATATTTTTTGCTATAATTATAGTTAAATCAAACCTTGACTTAGAGATGCATTAGATTGCAAAATTTACTAACATATAAAACATACAGTTTTGGCATCACTCTGATGTAAAATAGTCCCATGGTAAAATCGTGGGTAAACTAGTTTCACAAGATTGTAGTTGGTAGATAAACTACGTATACTAAGAAATTATCACACGACTTTTTATTGTAATAGTATTATTCATAAACACCTTGCAACACGGTTAGTGTAACAAATTAATATGTTTACTTTCAAAATGGTAGAAAATGCCTTATTCGGTAGTCTTCTACTGTACATGTATATTTTTAATTCCGGGTAATACTATTATTATTATGTCACGTCTTTATATCTTAGGCCGTTTGAAATTGATTCTTCGGTTAACATCACTTTTCCAGGACTCTCGGGAGGGGGTAAAATGAAACGAACATATGAAACGAACATATAAAAATGAACAAAGATGGGCCAATTTCATTGGTTGATATAAATCAGGTGACTGGCGAGCGTCATCCAGCGTTTTGATTGGCTGTTCGTTTTCGGGGAGTCTTCAGCTGGGGGTGATGTTAACCGAAAAATTAACTTCAATATAATGTATTCATCAGAGAAAAAGAACTTCGTACATACGTACAATACAATTTTTGCAGCCAAAATTCTCGTGATCTAGTGATCGGATCTTCATCATTTTTGCGCATATGGGCTAATTTGACTCATTTGGGTGATATTTTCGAATGATTTCCCGAATTTTGTACATCAAATCTTACCAATCATATTAATTTGTTATTACCGGTATGTGACAATTTAAAATTTGTGTTACCAAACATAGTAACGTGGGAATAGATAATCAGAAAAAAAAATCTAATTGGCTAATTTAAACGTTCTTTTTTAACAAGCTATATTCTTTCGTCCAAGTTTGGAGCAAAACATCGTCGAGAGATCGTCCCAAAATAGGTATGCTAGTATACTAGAAAGTTCTTTTAACATACCTTCAATATGTTTAGTTTTGTTAACTTACTTTCTACTATTTAGTTAAAATGGCCCAATTTAGCTCAACAATATGAAAGTAATGAAAATCGGAAAAACTGTTTCATGAATAGGTATATTAATTCGACGTTTTTTATATAATTTGCTTTTTTTTTTTGTTTATCAGCATTTATCCATAGAGACTATTTTTCTAGGAACGGGCACCTTAAGAACACCATGCTACCTTGGTTCTTTGAATCTTCAAAGTAACACTGTATTCTTTGATAAGAAGGTAAAATAGCAGTAACGAATACACTTTGTAAAGAATATGAAGGTATATTTCATGCTGATAATGGGTTACTTTTTTGTAATTATTGCGATATTTCAGTTAATATAGAACTTTGGGGTTTTTTATATATTTTATATAGTCCAGTCCAGCATCAGTCCAATCAAATCATACCTACGGTCTAGTATTGAAAAGCAACGCATAGAATTACTAATTGGCAAAGCGATTGATACACTTAATAAAAAGAAAATTTTCAATTTATAAGATTACATTATTGTGTTATCAGTTATAGTAATTATTATAATTTAATATCCTCGTTAATTGTTCGGTTTCCATTAAGAAACCCCTGAAAATGGCGATTAAAAAAAGCCTACCGTTGCAATTTACAGATTTACTAAAAATAGGCCTATCATATGGTTTTACCCCAGTGATCTGCGTGACAAATCGTGTGAATGTTTATCCAAATTTGGAATACTATACTTATCACATTTAGATATCACAAGTAATGAGCATCATTCGCCCATATGGATCACAGATCGGAATTTTGGGTTCCCAAGTTCCTATTGGTCGAGCAAATTTTGTCCCTCATTGAATTAAATAAATCACTACTCGGATGACTTAAAAATTAATGTAAAAAAGTATCAATTCGAATAATTGGTTTGTAATTGTTATTTCCGAAAAGTTAAATGTTTATTCAAACATTTCATTAGTTCTCTAGCTCTTCAAAACCGAATAAAAAACACTTCGGAAGCTCTATTTTCAGCAGTTTTTCTTGAATCGTTTCATCGCAAACTTAAATAAACATATATGAGAGGACAGCCAAGTAGGAGCTAAAATTTGTTCTTATTTATTTATTATTTATTTATTTTATGTTTTTTTTTAAATTGTTTTATTTTTTTATTGCGTTTTTATTTTATTGTATTTTACTTTATTTTAAATTTTTTTTTTTATTTTAAATTATTTTTTTATTTTAAATTATTATTTTATTTTTATTTCCGTATAATCGCGAAATAACGTACAGAGAGTTATTTCGAATTTCGGCCTGAATTAATCTTAATTTAGACCGAACTGCGAAACCACACCCCATCGCGCTATTTCGTGATTATGCGGTATTTTTATTTTTTTTTTAATTTTTACTTTTTTTATACGTTAACCGAAAAATTGGCTTCAAACGGCCTTAGATAGGTTTAGGTAGTAATATATAAGCAAAGTTGCCTTCCTACATTTTTAATTAACACACTAAGGTAGGTTTAGACTGTCGTTTTTGTATTTTTCAAGGTTTTTCGTTCCTCATTCTTGTTTGCTTCACCGAAGATCATCAAATTCCTAATTTTATTGGCCAGGTGTCACGTGATTCTGCTCCGCTTTAGACTCTCCATATATAGAGCTATGTACGTACGCCCGCCACTTTATAAATACTTAATATATATCTCATGCACGAAGTAATAAATCGAATTTATATATTGAATTTGATTTCTAAATAATGATAATATTTTAATTTTTTTTTATTTTTTTTTTTCATATGTTCATTTTACCGGGAGGGCCGGGGGCCGTTGGGGGAGAGGGGGGGGATGATGTTAACCGAAAAATTAACTTCAAACGGCCTTACTGATATAATTTTATTCATTATGAAAATATAAAGGTCTATATCTTAAAATTGCCGAATTTTCTCTGAATATCTTTGTATTTGGAGATTCACCAACATGAATGACTACGTTAAAATCTTTCTTGCCGTCAAGAAGTTCAAGATTATTATTTGAAAGTTTTTCAAAGAAGTTTAATGCCATTTAATCAAGTTTAAAATTTTAATTATTTGGTTTGTTTAAATGCTTATTTTTATATTATCAATTATTTCCTGATTTTTGATTGAAGCACTAGAATACTTATATTTGTCCATTTATCCATAACAATCAAATATTTCTATTGGTGAATTTTACATAGCCGAACACAAAACCCATTGATTTACATTTATTTAAAAATTTCTAGCTCGAATTTTTATTAGCCGAAATTTACGTTACTTAACCAAATTTCATTTTTCGTTATATCTGAACCACAGATTAAAAAAATACAAAAAGCAGATTACATCATCCAGAACTTTTGTGTACTGGTGTCAATTTGTTGTGCGTCGTTTATTAATTACTATCAATTTGAAATCTGCATGCGTCATTAGGAACCAGATATCTTAGTGAAGACGTCGCGCAAAATCAGGAACGGAAAATCTAGAAAAAAAAAAACACGTGATTAACTTTGTAAAATAACATATAAGAATTTGCGTCTAGACGATTACTTTTTATTAATCAAATAAACCAAGGTGAACATTTTACACTCGACCTTTATGTAAGTGCACAATATTGGCAAATGATGAAAAATAACAAATTTGAATTTTTTCAACGAAATTAAAGTCACTTTTAAGTGCGTTACGGTACATAAAATTGATATTAACTTTAATACACACAAATAGTAAAAATCATTATTATTATAGACTAATTTAATGCAAATTCTGAAACGACAAATGAATAGTTTATCTTAAGCATTTTCGATTAATAAATTATAATATTTTGATAAATATCATTAATTCGCAGCATAAATAAATAGAATATTAAATAATAACTGAACAGATTATAAGTATATCGATGTTAATTAATAATTAATTATTATCTTTTACATTTACAACTATGCCAACGTTATCAAGAATAAATTCAATGAAAAAATGTGTATTTCAGAATTAATGATTAGATGTCAGATGTCGAATAAAGTTTTTTTTTACGAAATAAGCGATCTATAATTATAATTTTTTTTATTATAATAATTTATGTATCGTCAAAAACATAATCTT
Organism: Gigaspora rosea; assembly: GCA_003550325.1. NCBI lineage: Eukaryota > Fungi > Glomeromycota > Glomeromycetes > Diversisporales > Gigasporaceae > Gigaspora > Gigaspora rosea. Next base: position 211,436 of record QKWP01000498.1, on the reverse strand, counting down.
AGTGCATTTTTGATCCCGGATTTCAAAACAGAAATAGGAGTTTTAAACTCCCGCTTACTTTATAAATTAATTCTAAATCACCCTGTTTACAGTATTATATTTAAAAGTGATATCAACTAAATTTTTTTACAGGCGATGCTAAAATTGTTTGGAGAAACATTTATACATCAATCAGGTTGTGTGTGCTAACATTATATCTAAGAAATGTAATCCAATAATCAATATGTATATAACAAACTTTTTCATTATCATCTTTGATTATCATTTTATCAACCAAATAAATAATCCTACAAAAACAGAGAAGAAAAATACTTAAGATCCTGCGAATTGATATGCCAATTTGCATCGGGCCACTGATATTTATGCCTAAAAATCATTTTTTACTATTTCTTTTTATATTGATGCTTGACGCCACTCACGTGACCTGACGCTACTGCTCACGTGACCTTAAATTTGTATAGCGTATAGTCTTGCTTTTTACGTATTTAATTGAAACAGCAGCATTCAACTCCTGCTTTGCCACAAATGTATCCCAATAAAAACGCATTACTGTACTTAATTTGCAGTTCAACTATACACTTCGTGAAATTATTGATATCACTCCCCGTTTCTGGTACATGAAATTTCAATATCACTCCGTACCTGGCAAACCGAAGATCATCACGTGGAGGTAAAATTTTTTTGTATAATTCAACAACAGAGTATGAATTTTAGCCGTTAACTTCTCAATTCACGATAAAATTTCAAGATTTTATATAATAAAATAAGTTACAAAGCATGAAATTACAAGTATTATAACGTAAAATTACAATTACAATTAGTAATTTTTGAGCTTGAAAGCGAAGTTCACATGACATTAATCATAATAAATTTGTGCTACTCAATAGTGTCACAAAAATCTGGGCTTTAAAGGACGATAGTAGCTCACCCACAAAAAATTTTCCGGTCATGTGACTTTTTGTGGCACAAACCAATCAAATTTGAGATCAGGTGTAACGTGAAAATCAAAACAATCAAAACAATCGAATAAAGCGAACGAATTAAAGTAATAAATCGAGTGGATAGGGTTTGGATTAGACGCTTGGTTAGAGTGCTACTCATACCAAAATTTGCAAGGAATTTTTTTTGTTAATGCGCAGTAGACGATTTCATGGACAAACTTCGGAGTTATTGGTGATTTTTTATGAAAAATCATAAAAAAGCGCAATTTTTACGTTACACCTGATCCTAAAATTCAATTGGTTTGCGCCTAGTTTGCGCCACAAAAAGTCACATGACCGGAAAATTTTTTGTGGGTGAGCTACGTAGGTTGCTTGAAAGCTGAAGCTCACCTGACGTTACTCATAATAAAAGTTATGCAACTCGATCGAAAGTGGTACAAAAATGTGGGAAGTTCATCTAAAGTTACTCATAATAAAGTTGCGTTACTCGATAGTGGCATAAAAAATTGAAAAATAGTCGTACATAATTTATATGCTCTAATTTTCTGTTTTTCCAATGTTTAAATATAAAATTAAAAAGATTTATAATCATATATTTCATCATAAAAAATCAACTTTGTCAGACCTTAATAACCTCGGTAACAATTATTTATATGGAATTGGAGTTGAAAAGGATGAACATAAAGCGTTCATTTATTTTCAAAAATCTGCTGATATGGGTGATACTAATGGAATGATTTCACTTGGCATCTGTTATGAAGATGGAATTGGGGTTGAAAAGGATGAAGCTAAGGCGTTCATTTATTATCAAAAATCTGCTGATATGGGAAATGCTAACGGAATGTGCAGTGTTGGTTATTGTTATAGTGGAGGAATTGCAGTTGAAAAGGATGAACATAAGGCATTAATTTATTACCAAAAATCTGCCGATATGGGTAATACCGGTGGAATAACCGGTGTTGGATATTGTTATGAAAACGGGATTGGAATTAAAAAGGATGAAAATAAGGCATTCATTTACTATCAAAACTCTTCTGATATGGGTGATGTTAATGGAATATATAATGTTGGTCGTTGTTATGAAAACGAAATTGGAATTAAAAGGGATGAAAAGAAGGCATTCATCTATTATCAAAAAGCTGCTGATTTGGGTGATGCTCGTGGTGCAAATAATGTTGGTAATTGTTATAAAAGTGGAATTGGTGTTGAAAAGAATGAACATAAAGCATTCATTTATTATCAAAAATCTGCTGATATTGGTAATACTGATGGAATATATAATGTTGGTTATTGTTATCTTTATGGGATTGGAACTGAAAAGGATGAACATAAAGCGTTCATTTATTTTCAAAAATCTGCTGATATGGATGATGCTGGTGGAATAATCAATGTTGCTTATTTTTATGCAAAAGGAATTGAAGTTAAAAAGGATGAACATAAGGCATTCGCTTATTATAAAAAATCTGATGATATGGGCGATGCAGAAGGAGCACGCAGGGTTGGTGAATGTTATCAAAATGGAATTGGAGTTGAAAAGAATGAAAATAAAGCATTCATTTATTATCAAAAATCTGCTGATATGGGAAATGCAACCGGAATATACAATGTTGGTCATTGTTATCTTTATGGAATTGGAATTGAAAAGGATGAACATAAAGCGTTCATTTATTTTCAAAAATCTGCTGATAAGGGTGATGCAACTGGAATAATCGGTTTTGGTTATTGTTATGAAAAAGGAATTGAAGTTAAAAAGGATGAACATAAGGCATTCGCTTATTATAAAAAATCTGCTGATATGGGCGATGCAGAAGGAGCACGCATGGTTGGTGAATGTTATCAAAATGGAATTGGAGTTGAAAAGAATGAACATCAAGCATTCATTTATTATCAAAAATCTGCTGACATAGGCAATTCTAATGGAACATGCAATGTTGGATATTGTTATCGAAACGGAATTGGTGTGGAAAAGAATGAACATAAAGCATACACCTATTACCAAAAATCCGCTGATATGGGAAATGCAACCGGAATATACAATGTTGGTTATTGTCATGAAAAAGGAATTGGAGTTGAAAAGGATGAATATAAAGCATTCACCTATTATCAAAAATCCGTTGATATGGGCGATGCTCTTGGTGCAAATAATGTTGGATATTGTTATGAAAAAGGAATTGGAGTTAAAAAGGTTGAACATAAAGCATTTATTTATTATCAAAAATCTGCTGACATGGATTGTGCTGTTGGAACTAGAAATGTTGGTTATTGTTATGAAAAAGGAATTGGTGTTGAAAAGGATGAACATAAAGCATTCACCTATTATCAAAAATCTGCTGATTTGGGTGATGCTCTTGGTACAAATAATGTTGGTAGTTGTTATCAAAATGGAATTGGAGTTGAAAAGGATGAATATAATGCATTCATTTATTATCAAAGATCTGCTGATATGGGTAATACTGATGGAATCTTTAATGTTGGTTCTTGTTATCGAAATGGAATTGGAGTTGTAAAGGATGAACATATGGCATTTATTTATTATCAAAAATCTGCTGATGTGGGTAATACTGATGGAATCTTTAGTGTTGGTTATTGTTATCTAAATGGAATTGGAGTTGAAAAGGATGAACATAAGGCATTTATTTATTATCAAAAATCTGCAGAAATGGGTGACGCTGGTGGATCATGTAGTGTTGGTTATTGGTATCAAAATGGAATTGGTGTAGAAAAGAATGAACATAAGGCATTTATTTATTATAAAAAATCTGCTGATATGAACATTTTAGCTGCAATGAATAATGTTGGGAATTGTTATCGAAATGGAATTGGGGTAACAAGAGATTTGCAAAAAGCTAATTATTGGTTTCAAAAGTAAATAATCTATTTTTATTATACAATACAATTGTTTTTATTTAGTACTTACAAAAATTTCTAAAAAATTAGGGAAAAGGAACAATTATCAGGTAATTCTATTTAATTTATTATATAATTTATTAATTATTTGTGACCTAAGAAATGAATTTTTAGTTAAAATCGGAACTATACAAGAATTTTTTGATATTGAAGATGATCTAAAAGAAATAATTTATGATAATAAATATAAACTATCATGGATTCCCTATAATAGATTTGAAAAAATTAGAAAAATAGGAGAGGGTGGATTTGCAACTGTATACTATGCTGAGTGGAATAACACAAATCGAGGTGCTATGTTTGATATTGCGCTTAAACTGTTACATGGATCAAAAGAATGTCATAAGGAATTTATAAAGGAGGTAAATTATTTCAACGGTTTTAACAATATGATATTTAGTGTTCTAATTGGTTACATCTCATATTTATTTTTTAATATTAAAGCTAAAAGCATATTGCGATATTGGTTATGAAAATCCATCATTTTTAAAGTGTTATGGCATATCTAAACATGAAATCTCTGAAGATTATATTCTTGTTATGGAATATGCTCCAAAAGGCTCTTTGCGAGAAAATCTTCACCATGTTGCACGAATGAAATGGGAAGATAAATTAACACTTCTACATTGCATAATTTCAGACCTTCAGACAATTCATTCAAAAAATATTATTCATCGAGATTTACATAGTGGTAATGTTTTGCAGCATAATTTACATAGCGCATATATTGCAGACTTAGGACTTTCAATATCATCCAATATAGCGTTAAAAACCGAATCTAGTGGTGTTTATGGAATTTTGCCTTATATCGCTCCAGAAATATTAAACGGAAAACCATATACTACAGCATCTGATATTTATTCATTTGGAATCATTATGTGGGAAATTTTATATGGAAAATCTGTATTTTATAATCAAAAATTTGGACATCAACTTCAATTGGAAATATGTAATAATAACTTACGGCCAATTATTATCAAGAATACACCACAACGTTATATAGAATTCATGAAAAAATGTTGGGATGAAGATCCAGAAAATCGTCCCTCGGCAGCAAAAATTCATGAAATATTTACAGAATGGCAAATTAATGAGAAGATTTTATTAGATTTATCAGAATCAGAAGAAATATTAAAAGAAATTGAAAATATGAATTTTCCAGTATATCCTAAAACAATGTATACAAGTAGATTTATTTATTATACTAATTCACTTTGTAAAGGTACGTAATATAAATTTAATTGTTTAATTAATTTATTATCTATGCTATAGTAAAGGTTAATCAACTTTTTTATAGATAGTAAACTATACAGTTTGACCATTAAAGATTAATATATAATGTCTCCTTAGTTTATTTATAAGTTGCTGTGCAACGCAGTTGCACGAAACCATGATCGGGGAAATATTAGATTTAAAAGTGAGCTTTGAGATTGAGTTGTATTAAACCTAGCAGTACAGCCATAATGATGTAACTTATCATAAATTGTAATAAATTATTGTATTTTTGCTATAAATATAGTTAAATCAAAAACCTTAGAGATGCATTAGATTGCAAAATTTACAACATATGAAACTTACAGTTTGGGGCATCACTCTGATGTAAAATAGTCCCATGGTAAAATCGTGGGTAAATAAACTAGTTTCACAAGACAGTAATTGGTAAATAAACTACTTATACTAAGAAATTATCCCACAGACTTTTTATTGTAATAGTATTATTCATAAACACCTTGCACATGGTTAGTGTAACAAATTAATATGTTTGCTTTCGAAATGGTAGAAAATGCCTTATTCGGTAGTCTTCTACATGTATATTTTTAATTAATTAATTACGGGTAACAGTTAGTGTTTCAAGTCGATATGTCTTTAGTTGACATAGTCGGCTAAATTAGTTGATCTTTTAAAAAGTCGACTTAGTTGACTATGATATACACAAACGGAATTTTTCGGAAGGTAGACAATAATTCAACATAAAATACGAGCATGAGCAGTGGGTAATTTCGGAATTATATAAAATATGGCAAAATACGGGTAAGAAAGATATTTTAGAGGCAATCTATCTCAATAAATTTATATTATATGCAGTATGTAGAAAAATAAATGAATATTATAGCAATATTCATTTTAGTCGACTTAGTCGACTAAGTAATATTTAGAACATCGACTCGACTAAGCCTATAAATTTTTTATCAACTATAATCACTAGTAATAGTGGTCAATTTTAGTAATACTCTTATTATTATGTCACGACTTTATGTCTTATGCTAAAATAGAATAATTAGTAGTTGGGTGCGTAGTTAATCGTGTAATGCTAGTTTTTTAGCAAAAGCTAGATTTTTAGCGTAGTGCTTAATTTTCAGCGACACGCAGAGATTTCAGCATAACGCTTAATTATTAGCACATTGCTAGAAATTCAGCGTAATGCTCTAAAAATTAAAATGTGTATAAATTATAAAAATTTAATAAAGGAAAATTAGTTCTCGCCTACTACAAATTTTCATAAGAATAAAATATACTTATCTGAATTGTATTATTCCCGAATTCGACTTTAAATATAATAAGCTCTTTGAGACTTAATTCAACGGACCGATTTAATGTTAAAACCTACCCTACCTTTAGATGGCATAAAAATGAACATAGTGCAGCAGCCATCAATAATGAACGTTGTGAAGGGCTCCGGTCACAGGACTTTTTCTTTTTCTGTGTACCTCAGGGGATTTTCCAATTGTTTACATCATTACGATAATGATATTTCTCCTATTTCGGAATGTAGATAGTGGAATCACCTTAGCCCCAAATAGAATAAGCAATTTACCGTAATAAATTGGGGACAAGCACATGCTAGCTGCGCATGCCAGAGCCACAAGTTGGTTTCTGCCTGTGGCGTTTCGCTGCTAATATTTGTTTATTACTCCTTTTTGCTAAACAATGGTATAGCTGAGTATTTGTACCGATAAAATTATGGTACTAGCACACATAACTTTACCCCGGGCATAAACGAAAGCCCAAAAAGCCCACATCACCCAAGTACGCCTCAAGGCGTAAAAATCGCCTCTAACTTTCGTTTGAAAAGGCGTAGTATAATCACCGTGAGTCAGAAGTGAATCTAAAGAGAAATAATAGAGTTAGTTAGTGTAGTCTAAAATCAATGTATTTATTAAGAAGNATAGTCATTGTGAGTCAGAGACGTTCTAATAGAATTTGATAGAGATAGTAGTATTAGTCTATAAATTATGTATTTAGTAAGAGGGTAAAAAGTATATAAACCCTCCCTTTTCATCTCAATAAAAGATAACTCAAGAAAGAGTTCGAATTGGAGTAACTCGTTTAGAGTTCAACATTGTTGAGTGATAACCTTCGAATTAGAGTAGAAGTGTTATCTTTAGTAATTCCCGAATTGTTATAAACTGTAATAATTATAAACCAATAATTACCCCCCAATACGTAAATTTGTATCAGGATAATCCCGTGATCACATGACATCGTAAAGTCACATAACGATTGTATCCTACCTCGCTACAGCAAGACCCAAATAACCTCAAGACCCAGACCAAATCAATCACGCCTCTTTTTGCCTGCCAATTCGAGGAACTAGTGTCTTGCATGCCTGTAGGACATTGTTTAGATTAGTTAGTAGTGTTGTTAGTGTATTTTAGTATTTAGACTGATAGCTTAGCCTGCCACAATTGGTGGTAACTGTGAGATTGAATTAATCAATAATTATAGCTATTTTGAGACCACGACCTACATATACAATTCCAAGACCTACTTGTTATCAGTATGAAGAAAGATACGCAATCGAATCTTCTATGGGACCTCCTGCTCTCTACGATCTGCTGAATCGAAGAAGAAATCAACCCGTAAGACCTAGCTAAAAAAAAGCAATGATTATGAGGCCTATCCTATAAGAGAAGAAATAATACATGTAGTTAGTAACTACTCAAAAGTTGGAGAATTATATAATAGATGTGTTACCTTAGCCAAGACCCTTACGGACAAACAAGCTGCCGAATTCCAACAACTTGTATATGAAGTAGTTGGAGGTGACTACATCAATGATGTACAATTCTACGAGTACCTAAAAATAGTGTTAGAAATATTAGAAGATTTAATAGATGGGGGAAGAATTATAAAAAATAGTGATAAGGACATACCGATTCTATATTTATCTTCTTATATCCAAACTCTGTCTACCTTGAAGAAAAGCACAATAGCCTCTGTGAAAAATGTTCCCTCCGTTAAGTCCTGTCCTAAGAATCATCCAGAAGATTTGCAAAGATCTAGAAATAAAAAGAAACTGAATATTTATTTACATATGTCCAGACAAATACTTCTATAAAGTAAAAGTACCTTCCTCAAGTCTGAACCCCGAAATCTCCATCAACCAAGCCGGAAGTCAAAAGGCAAGAAGAGCGTAAACCTGTCACCCATGGAAATTATTACCGAAATGATGTGGGCGCCTCCGAAGATTAAATGAATGGTATGGAGGATGAAAACAAAGCATACCTGTATTGTCAACAATCGGCAGAGAGTATTGAACCAAAAATAGATGAATTAGACAGAAAAAGGCTGAAGAAATAACAAACGAACTTACCAAACCTGAAGAAATTGTAAAAGACAAGGCCCTAGAAGAAGAAATCGAAAACTGTTAGTTGAAGTCGAAAATAGAAGCCATGAAAGGAAAAATGACAATAAACTTCTCGACGGCGAAACTTTGAACCATGCCTGTGAAAAATGGTTAAAAAGGGTTAAGAACTTTCAAAAAGAGAAAAAACGTTAAAGGAAGAAAAGCTGCACCATACTGATCCAAAGGAACCAAGAAATGCAAGCTGTACCAGTTCAGACAAGGGTACCGAAGCCAAAGTCGATGAACCTGAAAATGGAACCTCCCGACTGATTGAGCTCCGAGTAAAACCTAGAGAAAAGAAAAGGATTTAGTATGAAATGGTTAACGACAGTATAACTGAGAATACAACTATTGAAAATAAGACCTGTCGACACTTACCGCTACAACAATTAGATGAATCAAATGTGCGGACATTTGACCCCGGAGGTCATTACAGCAAAGATACAAAGAATCCTAAAAGCCATTGAACAGTTGATTTGAATTAAAAACGAAAAAGAAAATTAGTATTAGAATATTACGTCTTAAAAAAAAAAAAAAAAAGAGAGAGACCTTTTATATACTTAGTCCAAAATATGGTGATATTGGGCTTAAAGATCCAACAGTTTTAAAATGGCTTGGTATATCAAGAAACGATACTTCTAAAGGATTATATTCTTGTCTTGGAATATGCGGCAATAGGATCCTGTCAACAAAATATTTGCTCTGTGTCTAAATGAATTGGATAGTGTTAGTATTTGCAAAACGATTTGCGTAGTACTTACGTTGCAGACTTGGAACTATCAATAGCAACATTAAATGTAGAGTTTATGGAATTTTACTATATAGCACTTAAGCTTTAAATAGAAAGCAATATGCAACGGCAACCGATAATTATTCATTAGAAATAATCGTGACAGAAATATCAGCTGAATCTAGAACTCTTGATGGGCATAATTTTAAGGATTTTTCAATACGAATTGATACAGGGGAGCAACCTGAGTTTGCTCCTGGATCTCCTAAATTCCACCTAGAATTAGCAAATCAATGTATGAATGCTGATTTTAAAGACAACAGCAGATAGCTTTATCTTCTCTTTGAAAACGAATAACGGACCTGACAAAGAGAGAGTTGGTCAGGACGGATTAGGGCAAGCCGTGGGGCCCTAGTCGGGTAAGATAGACATGACATCAAAGGACATGAGAGGTCATGACGGTTATGCGTGGGTGTGGTCGCATAAATGAAAATTTAAAAAGAGTAGAGCAAAACGAATTCAAGAGCATCAGTGGACGTGACATAAAAGAGATGGTCACGACAGAAATGTACGAGGCTGGAGCACATTTAATATAAATTTTTGAACAATTATGCATTGTAGAAAACCGAAATACGTGACCGTAAGGCAAAGAAGAAATGAAGTCGAACAAGCAAGAAAAAGAAGTGGAGGAAATCGTCAGTTGAAAAAATTTAAGGAAGAAACGAACTAGGAAGAGATAAAGACAAACCAGGAAGAAACAAGTCAAGCACAGAATCGTAAGAAGAAAAGAAAGAATATGGGACGGAAAGAAAGAAGGAAACGTCCGCATTACCTGCTGGATAAGACTCAAGAAAAGCCCCAGAGAAATGTCAAAGTGTATCCCATAATGCTCATGGAATATTTGAGCTTGGAAACAGTTATCATAACGGAATTGGCATTGAAAAAGATGAACTGGGAAGAGGTGAAAAATTACTACTTATGAGATAAAATCTGATATTAAGCCCAATTCAGCCTATGTAGTCAGTGTCCTAGCATCAATAGAAGAATTATTCAAGTTCGTAATATCCCTTTTTCTTGTGAAACTCAAAAATAAGGGTGGGAGATTGTGAAGGGCTCCAGTTACAGAACTTTTTCTTTTTCTGTGTACCTCAGGGGATTTTCTGATTGTTTACATCGTTATGATAGTGATATTTCTTCTATTTCGGAACATAGATAGTGGAATCACCTTAGCCCCAAATAGAATAAGCAATTCACCATAGTAAATTAGGGACAAGCACATGCTAGCTGCGCATGCCAGAGCCACAAGTTAGGTTCTGCCTATGGCGTTTTGCTGCTAATATTTGTTTGTTACACCTTTTTGCTAAACAATGGTATAGCTGAGTATTTGTACTGATAATATTATGGTACTGGCACACATAACTTTACCCCGGGCATAAACGAAAAGCCCAAAAAGCCCGCATCGCCCCAAGTACGCCTTGAGGCGTAGAAATTCGCCTCTAACTTTCGCTTGAAGAAAGTATAGTCATTGTGAGTCAGAAACGTTCTAATAGAATTTGATAGAGATAGTAGTGTTAGTCTATAAATTATGTATTTATTAAGAGGGTGAAAAGTATATAAACTCTTCCTTTTCGTCTCAATAAAAGATAACTCCAGAAAGAGTTCGAATTGGAGTAACTCGTTTAGAGTTCAACATTGTTGAGTAATAACCTTCGAATTAGAGTAGAAGTGTTATCGTTAGTAATTCCCAAATTGTTATAAACTGTAATAATCATAAACTGATAATTACACCCGATACGTAAATTCGTATCAGGATAATCCTGTGATCACATGACACCATAAAGTCACATAACGATCATTTCCTACCTCGCTACAGCAAGACCCAAAGAACCTCGAGACTCGGACCAAATCAACCACGCCTCTTTTTGCCTGCCAATTCGAGAAACTAGTGTCTTGTATGCCTGTAGGACATTGTTTAGATTAGTTAGTAGTGTTGTTAGTGTATTTTAGTATTTAGACCAATAGCTTAGCCCACCACAATGTATGGTTTATTACGACTTGAATTCCCGATCTAGTAAATCCATAAAATCCTTGCCAAATGGTCACGTGATTCCAGTTAAATTTGAAGTATTAAAAAGATACTTTCGGTATTAACCTCACAATTTCATTAACATCATCAGTGTCAGACGTAACTTCTAATAAACTCGGAACTGCATTCGTTACAAGAACTTAAAATTATCTTAATATCATCCCTATAAAAAAGAGTGCGCAGAATTTATGGTCAAACACAGGTACGTAACAGCATGAGAGTATACAGAACTATATAGAATATATCACGAGATGTTGCATGGGAAAATGTGCACTGGACACATAAAAAGATGCGAATTCCATGCAACAGTGCACATAATAGCGTCTTTTTTACATGCTTTTCTGTGCAATTTTCCGTATAGTTACGTATGTAGCCGTTTATTATTTCATGGATTTTGGTTCGAGACCGCATGTCTTGGTTTTAGACCATAATCATTAAGAATGTATAAATACGATAGCTGAACTCAGAGAATTGATATACAATATTAATAAATAAAATAAGGAAAGAATTCCTTTTCCATTCTATTTTAATATCATTTATTCCGAATCCCTAATGAACATCTATTTCGCATAACCTATGCTTACAACCCTGTGCTAATTCGACCACCTGTTAGCCAAGTCTCATGGTTGTAACACCGTGCTTTAGACGTACTATATTTTGTGCAGTCATGTGCAATCATGTGTAAAAATTTCTTATAGGGTGTTACAACTGTAGGTGAGACTTGGCTAACGTGAGGTCGAATTAGCTCAGGGTTGTAAGCATAAACAAGGTTTATTAAGTGAGAAAAACACAAAGGAATGTATTATTATTTATTTGAAAATATATATATATTTAAATTGAACGAACAATAGTATATGCATAGCAATATTTAAGGGTGATCGATCTAGATCGATTATACTTAATATTATTAATAAACAATAAAGGTTCGGGTCACACTAACTAGATTTAGCAATCACGGGTTTAACGAAGTAAACTTATATTTTATTATTTATTAATAATTGTTTAAGTCGAATGATACAAGGATGTTATAAGTATTGATGTATATATATAGATGTACTAGGATAAAAATGAGAAGGAATGTCCCTCCTTTATTAATTTCAATGGTTGTAGGTCTCGGGCTATCATCAATGGTTTTGGACCACTCTGGCTGGTTTCGGACCACTCTGGTTGGTTTCAAACCACTACGGTGGGTTTGAGACCAAAATCAATGGTTTAGAACCTTCAAATCTACTAAGCCTTTTACTCAAAAAGAAAAAACCATACAATTATCTGAACATACACTAACTATTACAAGAAAAATTAAAATAACAATGAGAATCTGCTCGAATATTCCGTAACATATCCCCCGGCTTAAAGTATGAGCTCCCACGAACCCAATAACTCCTGAATTTCTTCGTCTCTCAATCTCCTAGCACAACCAACAATACTTCCGAGAAATATGTCTCCCACATTCGTTCTAGTACGGTAATAGTGATTTGCTAAACTTGTTGCATGTACTATGCTCTGCAGGTACTAAAAAGTAGGTATAATCTTTTTGCGATTCTCTATACTAACCCTCCTTTCGAGCTGGTGAGTCGTTGACATAATTTTTCTCTGGCTTCTCTGCTCCAACATCTTTCTGACATCAAGTCCCCTATTTTATAGTACATGGGCATTTGATTGGACTCATGTATTCTGAGTTTCGATTTCTCTACATATATTATCCAACTTTTCTTCCCAGGTCCTACCGGTTGTCTCAATGGGCATTATAGGTTTCACGTTACTACCTTGGTCTAAATCTTGAAAATATAACGGCATATTTTCGCATATTTGTTGAGCTTTGTTTCTTTTATCACTCTTTTCAACGGTCTTTTCCAATACTTGTCCCCAGCTTTTAAAGCTTACCCGCCTTCCTTTTATTTCTATTTCTTCATCTGTGTCCAACTTGTCAAGGAGAGGTTGAAGAGTTTTTTCTAACTCTTTAAATCGGGCTTCTATTTGGTTTTTTTTTATATATGTTTGTTTATTGGTCATAATTACATCATGACCGTGTTCGTCACGTCACTTCTTTCTATGTACTTTTTTAGTTGACTACTATGAACTATTGTTTTTATTACTTTTTTGTCATGACCTGTGGTACTTAATTTATATGTTCCATTTCTTATTACATCATGGATCCAGTACGGACCTGTCCATTTCTTTTCTAATTTCCCTCCTAATTTTTGTCCTAGCCTAGCTTTATACCGCATAACTTTTGCTCCTATTTCGTAGCTTTGTAATGGGTGATGTCTGTCATGACAGCATTTTTGAATTTGCTGCACTTTCCTAATGTTTTCATGTGCTTGAATTTGGGCTTCGAACAAACCAGCTATAATTTGAAAGGTTCGTTTCAGGAGTAGTGCATCGTAATGTTCATCTGATACCTCTTCTACCAGATATGAGTCAACTATTAAATCGACAAGTAAGGTGGCCTCTCTTCCGTACACCAGGTAGAAGGGGACAAATTTAGTAGTATTGTGTCAGGAAGTTCTGCATGCAAACAAGGCTGGTTCTACATACTCGTCCCAATCTCCGTAATACTGACTTATACACTTTGCCAATATTTCACACAAAGTTCAGTTGTACCTCTTCACCAAACCATTGGTTTGCGGGTGGTACGTAGAGGATAATTTATGCTTAATACTGCCTTTTTCACAAACCAATTCCATAACTATGTTGCAGAAATGGGTACACTGATCAGTCGAAATTTTCCAGGGGCACCTGTGCTGACAAATTATATTCTTCAACATAAAATCTGCAACTGATTCAGCAGAGCAGTCAGGGAGAGCGCGGGCCTCGAGCCACTTTGTGACGTATTCAACAGATACAACCAAATATCAATGGCCCTTTTTGGTAATTGGCAGTGGTCCCATGATGTCTAGTCCTATATGGTTAAATAGCTGTGCCACTTTTATTGGATGTAAAGCTTCTCGTTTATTCAGTTTTCCTCGCCGTTGACATACATCGCAATTTCTTATATATTCTTTTATATCATTACCATTTGGTTCTAATAGTATTTTTTCTTAACCTTTTTGATAGTTATATTAGTTCCCAAGTGGCCGGAAACAGGATTCTCGTGTATTGCCCTTAGTACTAACATTAATTGTTCCTTTACTAATACTCGTAGAGGCTGATCAGGGTTTTGGTGGTTCCTTCGATAAAGTACTCCCTCTTTTACAAGATAATGCTGAACTTGGGATTTTAATTTACGAGCTTGTTCTTTCATTATACTTTTCAGAAATTCCAAGTCCATTAGATACTGTAGCAACCTCGTGTATTCTTGTTTTTCCATGGTTATATGGGTTTTTTTCTTTTTTTTCTACTTTTTGCCAGGACACCACTACCTGGGCTGGATTAATGGATTTCAGAATGATATAAAAGAAAGTTTTTTTTTTATTGCTTGTATCTAATTTTTGTGTGCCCCTTTTCGGTGCACAGTCATCGTAGCTGTCTTATTTTTGCTACACCCAGCCTCAAAGTTTTTTTTTTTTTATGTATATATATATAAACCTTTATGTCCCTTTAACGAATGTCTAACAAACCCTTTTTATTATATATATATATATTTTTTTTTTTTATTCTTATGTATTCTATTATTTTCTTCAACAAGGCCTACTTAAGTCCTGCGCTTCATCCTCCTTTGATTCCATATGCGAAAGACCATCGACATTACCCAATTGATTTCTGGGTTTATATTTTACTATGAAATCATACCCTTGCAAAGTCATGATGTACTGAGCCATCTGTCACTTGGGGTTGATAATATTATTCAGGTAAGTTAAGGTGGTATAGTCAGTTACTATCATGAACTGGATGCTGTATAAGTATTGGTAGAATTTTTTTATTGCCCATATGATCGCTGTACACTCCAGCTCAGTAATGGTATAATTTTTTTCAGGGGATTTTGTCGACCTACTTGCATATTCACCATGCATTCTATTCCTTCATCATTTTGTTGTGCAAATACGGTACCAAGTGCCAAATGTGAGGCATCTGTATACAGAATAAAACTTTAGTCATCACGTGGATGTGCTAAAATTGGGGCTGAAATTAGTCGATTCTTTAATTCTTTGAAAGCCTCTTGCTGCTTCTCCTTCCATTCAAACTTCTCTTCTGACTTTAACAATTTGTAAAGAGGAGTGGCCAATTTATAAAAATCCCATATAAACCTTCTATAAAATCCCTCTAGACCTAAAAAACCTCTGAATGCACGGAGGTTCTTTGGTCTAGCAAACTTGCTTATAGCAGCAACTTTAGATTCTGCTGCCGATATTCCTAGATCCGAAATCTCGTGACCTAAGAATGATATTTTGGACTGTCTGAAAAAACACTTATCCGGATTTAGTTTGAGATCAGCTTGGCATAAATGATCCAATACGATAGTTACGTGTTCAAGGTGCTTGTTGAAATCGGGTGAATAAATATTGACATTGTCTATGTATACTAACATGAAGTCCCACATTTCTTTTTGAAATACACGGTCTATAAGCCACTAAAATGTGCCAGGCGCATTTGTTAAGAGTAGGGGTATGTAGATCATTTATCATATGATTTTTGTGGCATTGATTTTTTCTTTTAAAGTTTAGTAAAAATTTTTTAAGCAAATCATTTAAACTATTAAATAAAATTATAGAGCAGGTTTTTGTGATTCTAAAAATAGTAAAATTATTAAAATTGGTTGAATTTTCATCAAGTTATAAAGATTTAAACTTTAGGTATCGAAAGTTGTTTACAAAATCATATGATGATCATATGATATCGACCAATCAAAATTAATAATTTTGTGTAACTCAGAGAAATTTGAGTCAACTAGGGGAAACTTTATGATATATAGAAGTATAATTTTTTAAATATATACTATATTAAAATTTTACTATTATAAAACATGCGTTTTATTCTATATATTCTAAAATTTTAGTCAAATTTGGTTGCAACTATAAAAAGTTTTATTAGTAGCACATTTTCAATTTCTATATAAATCTCATTGTACTACGAAAATCATATGATAAATGATCTATGTACCCCCTACCCTTAAACCAAATGGCATTACCACAAACTCATATAAACCGAATCTTGTAGTAAACGCCATTTTCTCGCAATCATATAGATGGACGCCCATCTGCCAAAATCTACTGGCCAGGTCTAAAGTGGTATACCAGGCAGAGCCTCTGAGAGCACCTAGTAGCTCATTAATACTGGAGAGAGGGTAACTATCTCGTTTCGTGCACTTATTCAACTTTTGAAAGTCCACACATAGTTTTATTTTACCGTTTTTCTTCTTAACTATAGTGCGCAACACCTAAAGACTAAAATAATTTCAAAAATTAATAGCTTATGATACAGAAAAGATATAAAAAAAAGAGAGCTGCTAAATTGTAGCCAAGCTAATTGCTACAACTTAGCGGCTTTATTTTAAAAATAATTATTATATATTATTGATTTATATCACTTTAAATATGTACAATTTTTATATGATACGTTAAAAAATTACCAAAAATAGGACAAGTCACATGTTTTGGTCTTTGTTTATTGGCTAATTTTTAAAAAATTTGTTAATTAATAAAATTTTAGCTACTAAAAAAAAATTTTAACCAATCAAAATACAAGGAATCAATAAAACATTAATGATTTTTTTTAAAATGGGACAAATTCGTCGTGAATTAGCATTTTAGTCTTTAGATGTCTTGCACTGTAATACCACAAGTAACACCCACGGACTATTCGACGGACGGCCTCTTCCATCCTTCTTATCACTTGCCCAATAAATTCGTGTTCAGGCCTCGACGAAGAATAAAACCTTTGCTTGATCAGATGGCCTTCTTTGGTATATATTTCATGCTGTACAATCGACGTCCTTCCTAATTGATCCAACTCTTTTGCAAAAACATCATATACCTAAGCAGTATCTGCTTCATTCAGTCTTGTTGTTCTGGCGTTATCTCACCCAATTTATACTTTTCAACTTGTACAACCTTTTTCTCTTTTAAATATGTCCCACATAGCTCTACACTTTCTTTTAAGACACACTCGGATTCGGTATGCTCTTTGTTTATGCAAAACTTACACCTAACACCCGTATCTGGGTTTAAAGAGTAAAATTTACAATACAGGTAAGTTTGGCCTATTAATCCTTGAACCTCTTCGTACTCTTCTTCTTCTTCGCTAATTTCCATTTCGCTTTCTTCTTCCTTATCAGTACTTTCGTTATCACTTTCTTTCTTACCCTTCTTATTCGACTCCCGGGGCTTCCTCATTATTTGGTCTCCTATATTCGCGGGTTTGCAATACTCAGTTGGAATCTTTATCTTCCTATCTCCATCCCTGATCATCAACTCACAGGACTCCCAGTCTAACCGTGCCCTCACCTTTTTCATCCAATCATTTCCCACTATTACAGCATAGTTTCCAGCTTCTGTCACCACTGCCTTGGACGTAATGGTTTTTCCATTTACAGTCACAGGGAATTCGTCTATTTTTCCAACAGCCGTTTCTGTTCTCTGTGAATGCCAATCATCATTACCGTGGACGGTCAATCAAACGACATGCCTGCCTCTTTTAAAAGCCCAGCCGAAACAACACAAACTGATGACCCACTATCTAAAATTAGGATTATTGGCTTTCCTCTAACTTGATCTTCACAATACATCAATATAGTGTAGCCTTCTTCATTTTTATTAAGACAAAATTCTGCTGTCCTTGTATGAGTGGTTCGTTCTGGCCTTAAAATCTTCAATGCTTCTTTCCTTATATTCGAAGCTGCTTGGAAGAGCTGGGCATAGGTTATGTCTGCTTTCTTACTTTGTAGGTCCGCCATTATTGAGTACGGTTGTATTTTCATCATAATCTGAGGTTCCACCGATTTGGTTGGTTTTTTTCTTATTAATTTTTTCTTATCCTCTGTCTTTCTTTTTCCTTTTTTTTGTTTATGAGTTAATCCACTGTTTCCTATTTCTTGATTAATTTCTTTTTCTACTTCTTCTTTTCTAGATTTCACCGGATCACCATCACTACCTTTTTGTTGTTTAGTCAAATATACTTCTTCAATTTTAGTAACTGAGGGGTTTGTAGATGGTAACGCACTCTCACCCTCTTGAGGTGCAGCTTTTAGTTTAAATGCTCCAAATCTTTTTGCATTTGTGCTATCATCACCTGAGTCCGTGAGGTTTCGTCAGAGGGTCGGTTATTAGTTGTGCTACCAGGGCCTGAATTCGAGTTAGAGGCAGTTCCTACAGCTCTGTCCCGGTTTGGACACTCATTTGTATAATGGCCTGTTTGTTAATACGCGAAGCATACTGTGGGCCGCCTATTTCTTTCTTGACGATTCCATCCGTCCACAGGCAAGTACGAGTATAATTGTTATTATTGTTATTATTTTTAACTACTGAGACCACTTCATGATTTGTTCTAATAAATTATTTTTACTTGCCTCCAGAATTACTTGTTAACTCGTGGGGTAAGTTATTGGAAACATATTCGAGAAAGTAGACAATGGGTTCGAAATGGTGTTTAATATAGCTGCTCCACATGCAAAGGTCATTTCACATACTCAAGTCCTTTCAATTGCTTCATATAACGAATTGGGCATAAAAGGTCCAACTGCCAATAAGATCCAGATGGAGTCCTTGTACAAACATATGAGCCTTCATCATTTCTGGTATTGATTTCCTATTCTTGTTACTCTGTTAAACAATGCTAATATATCCATAGCATATTGATCCACCATTTCTCCTACTCTTTGCCGTCGATTTAACAATTCCATATTCTATTGGTTGATCAATGCTTGCGTACAGAAGTTGCAACAAAACTAATGCACAAAGCTCTGGTCCACGGCATGTTCATTATCCCAATATTGAATCCTATCTTTATATTCTTCCCACCATAATGCTGTAAGTTCTAATAAATGTGCACCTACCACAGCCAACCGCCTTGCTCCTACAATATTAGTAGCTTCGAAGGCCCGAGCTACCAACTCCAACCACTCAATGGGGTCTTGATTTCCTCCTCCAAAAACCAGAATTTTTACTACCTTTCGATCAGCCGCTTCAGCTTGAGGTCCTCTTGGTCTGGCTAAAGCATTAGTTATTGCTTGTAATAACTATAAGGTTTGAGAGTTTAGGTCGTCTTGCTGCAGATTATTCCATTGATCAGGGTTTACTAATGGGTCTTCATTTCTAGATATATTAGCATTTCTTGCTGGGTTGCCGTTCGTTTCTCTTAAATTCCCCAGAAGTTCTTCTTCAGGATTGGCATCATTTAACACGTTTCTCTACATATTGAAGGTAGTTTACTATAAATTCAGGTTTGTAGGGACTTTTATTTCTTATCTACAAACTTAATTTATTTTGTGAGAAAAACACAAAGGAATGTATTATTATTTATTTTAAGATATATATATATCTAAATTGAACGAACAATGGTATATGCGTAGCAATATTTAAGGGTGATCGATCTAGATCGATTATACTTGATATTATTAATAAACAATAAAGGTTCGGGTCACACTAACTAGATTTAGCAATCACGGGTTTAACGAAGTAAACTTATATTTTATTATTTATTAATAATTGTTTAAGGCGAATGATACAAGGATGTTATAAGTATCAATGTATATATATAGATGTACTAGGATAAAAACGGGAAGGAATGTCCCTCCTTTATTAATTTCAATGGTTGTATTTATAACTTTTAAAATCTATAAGTTCAAAACCAAACATTTTAGTTCTCGGGCCATCATCAATGGTTTTGGACCACTCTGACTGGTTTCGGACCACTCTGGTTGGTTTCAAACCACTACGGTAGGTTTGAGACTAAAATCGATGGTTTAGAGAACCTTCAAATCTACTAAGCCTTTTACACAATAAGGAAAAACCATACAATTATCCGAACATACACTAATTATTACAAGAAAAATTAAAATGACAATGAGAATTTGCTCGAATATTCCGTAACATAGGGCATCTGATCTTACCTATATACATCAAACTTTGCTATTATCACATCAATCTTATTACTTTCAATAACTTTGTCTTTGCTCCAAAAACATCGAAACTATATAAGAACTCTCTTATTAAAAATTACACACCATATTACATAATCAGTTTGAGCCAAATTGGCTCAATGTTTAGGCCACACAAAGCTAAATTTTCGTTTTATATTACCTGCTGACCTATTTTTAATTTTCCAATTTTTTTTGCTTTTTTTAAGTCACAATAGTTCTAATTATTTTATTTGTACTATTTAATTTTTCTATAAATTACTCCGGTATTGCCCGATAGAGACCTTGGTTTCAGAAATTGTCCAATATGACAGATAGAAAAATTTGCTGCCAACTCTCCCACCTAATTTTCTGACTTCGTATTATACAAAGCGTAAAATTAACTTTGTGTGACTTTAAATGCAACTTAAAGAAATTAATTTATAACAAATTAATAAAAAAATCTGACTGATCAACCGACCATGAATTTTGAAACCCATGTAATGCAAAATGAAAATTAATTTTAAAAAAAATAAAAATAAAAAAAAATAAAATAAAAAAAATAAAAATAAAAAAAAATAAAATAAAAAAAATAAAAATAAAAAAAAATAAAATAAAAAAAATAAAAATAAAAATAAAATAAAATAAAAAAAAATAAAATAAAAAAAAATAAAAATAAAAAAATAAAATAAAAAAAATAAAAATAAATAAAAAATAAAATAAAAAAAAATAAAAATAAAAAAAAATAAAATAAAAAAAAATAAAAATAAAAAAAATAAAAAAATAACTTTGTGAGACCTAATCATCATGCAGCACACAGCTACAGAACCTAATACGATATAGTTCTTGTACTGCTATTATAACCACGAAGCCTAATCAACAAACATGAGATCCTTGTATTATATTGTAGCTGCGAAGCCTAATCACCAACATGAGAGTTATGAATTGCTTTCATAGCCATGGTGTCTAATCACCAATATAAGGTTTTTGCGTTGTCCTTAGCTTGAGGTACTGGGATCAAAGTGAGATGATAGAGCAGCCTTCAGTATAAGGTAAATGATAGCAATAAGAAAAAGAACTTACTCCATTAAACAAAGCCCTGATTAACAAAAGACCATTCTCACACTACTAATTACATATTTTGAAATTATTATTACCATTATTATAAAATTGGTATTATAAAATTGATAATATAAAAATAATTGATTACATTATCTATTTTGTATAATCTAAAGGATCATATGATATTACTAGCATGTGCATTCTCTGTCCAGTTAAATAACTATTTATATTATTTTTTATAAGTTTCTTTATGTAATAAAAAATTATACAATTTTGTTGCAAAAAACATTTCAATTTAATAATTTTATTCATTATTTTGTACATTTTTTATTTTAATTGTATAATATATTATTTGTGAAATTTATTGAATTTAATAGTTTATTATGTAGTGTTTGTTTTTTTACTACTATATCCATAATTATTCTGCTCTAAATCAGATAATTTATAACAAGAATAAAGCAAACTGCCACAAGACAAAAACAGATTTATTAATGAAAATGCATACAATGTTTAAATATTAATTTTAAAAAAGATAATTTGAAGATTTAAATATTATCAAAATTTTAACAGAATGT
Organism: Gigaspora rosea; assembly: GCA_003550325.1. Lineage (NCBI taxonomy): Eukaryota > Fungi > Glomeromycota > Glomeromycetes > Diversisporales > Gigasporaceae > Gigaspora > Gigaspora rosea. The sequence continues at coordinate 189,516 of QKWP01000498.1, read as the reverse complement.
AATTGGCAAAGTTAACGATAATTAGCAGCATTTTAATTACAAGCAATAGTAATTTAGAGTATTGTAAAGAGTTTTAATAATTGACCAAAGTTCAGAAATAGTTTCATATAGTTTCATATATGCATACATATATTGAAGAGTTTTTTTATAACAACTAGTTGTAAGACCCGTCGTTAAACGACGGGTTATATTTAAACACAATTGTTTAAATTAAGTAATTAATATTTTAAGTATCTTAATATGAATTTAATATATCAGTTGAAGGTTAGTCACATAAAATAAGTCTTGCATATCATTCTTGTTTTAGACGGTTTTTATGTTTGCAAAAAGTTTCTTGTGTTGACTGTGTATTTGTATTCATTTTTTTTGCAGTGTGTGGCTACACGTTACTGCTAAGGTGTAATGCATTGTATTTATAATTACATGCGGATTATCTGATTGGATGCATGTGGATATGTTATATGACATTTTGTTTTAGTCATTATTTTGGTATATAAAAATGGCATGTATTATTAGTACATATTTTAATAGAATTATTATAACAAAAGTACGTATGTAGAATATAGCACATGTATAGGGAGATCGGTAGTTTTGGTATAAGTAGGTGCCATGGGGCACTAAGTCTTTGAAGGTATATAACAGTAAACAATACTAAATTCACAATGCTCATAATGAAATAAACACAGAAAAAAATAGCAGGTTTTTTAAAAGTTTTTATTTAAAAGGTTGAATTTTTTTTTTAATAAGACATCTTTCATCAAAAGTAAATTGAATATTATTTTATTTCATTTTTATAATTAAAATAATAAGTTTGAAAAGTGAAACTCTTCAGTGTGCTATACTACCGAATCCCTTATTACAAAAAAAAGTTGATCAGTATTTTATATTCCCTGGTTTTTCTATAAGTGTTACATATATTTATGCAAATTATTATTCAGCTTGGCTATAATAATTTGTTAAAATTAATGAGTATGAATTTTTGTTTAATTATTGAGCGTTTTAATTTAACTGTTTTAGCAAGTTGCCTATAAACAAAAAATTACATCATCATTTTACTTATTTGCGCAGGTAATACAAACCGACATAGGAAATCTGATTTTGTAAATAAACTAAATGCGTGACAAAAATTTAGAGGTAAAGCCTTAATGTTAATGGCTATAGGATTAGATTAACGTTCTATATGTAAACTTTCATTATTGTCATTTTTAATTAGTGAACAAAGGTCGATTTTTAATATCATTTTTAATTAGTGCGCAAAGATCGATTTAAACATTTGTTTTTTTGTTTAATTACCAAGCGTTTAAATTTATCTGTTTTAGCAAGTTACCTATAAGCAAAAAAAAAGTACTTGAAGTAAAAAATTACAACTTACTATAGATCATTTTACTTATTTGCGCAGGTAATACAAATCAAAATAGAAAATCCAATTTTGTAAATAAACTAAATGCAAGAGACAAATATTTAGAGGTAAAGCCTTAACATTAATGGCTATAGAGTTAGACTAATCCGTTCTATATATACCATCATTTTTAATTAGTGCACAAAGATCGATTTTTAATGTTATTTTTAATTAGTGCACAAAGATCGATTTTTAATGGCATTTTTAATTAGTGCACAAAGATCGATTTTTAATGTCATTTTAATTAGTGCGATTTTAATGACATTTTTAATTAGTGCGCAAAGATCGATATAAATCTTAGTTTTTGCTTCTTTTACGCGTGTTTTGATTCTTTATTGGGCTGATACGGAATTATCGAATGTTTAAATTTATCTGTTTTAGCAAGCTGCCTATAAACAAAAAAAAGGCGCTTCGCACTTGAAGTAACTAATATAGCATCATTTTACTTATTTGCGCAGGCAATACAAACCAAAATAGAAAATCCGATTTTGTAAATAAACTAAATGCGTGTGAAAAAAATTTAGAAAGTCTTAACGTTAGTGGCTATAGGGTTAGATTAACGTGTTCTATATGTAAATTTTTACCATCATTTTTAATTAGTGTACAACGATCGCTTTTTACTGTCATTTTTAATTAGTGCACAAAGGTCGATTTAATCATTAGGTTTTGCATATTTTCGTCTCCATATTTTCAAAATTTTCACTCTCCGATTGGGTAAATCCTCGTCATGTGTTTGTACTACCTAAACAAATAGTAAGATCGACGGAAATACTATTATCTATATGTAGAACAGCTGTGTAACGACAGACACGTTAATTGACCATCAATTTTTTTAATATATAGATAATAATTAGACAATTATAATAATTAATGTCGAGGCTGAAGCTGGAAATTTTAATTATTTTAATATAAAATTTTCTAAAATTTTTAAGGTGCATTTTCTTAGCTTTTTTTACCAGTTAGGTTAGGATTTAGGGTTTTTTTGAGTATAAGTGGATTTTGGTAGGATTTATAATTTTAATTCGAGGACCTTAATTTACAAAAATTCACACGTGACCAGTCTTCAGGATCGGATGGTAAGCTTGGATTTTTTGAAATTCCCCATTTTATAACATAACTTAATTCCAAATTTTTACTTCTTCCATTTATAAATCATCACGACTAATAAATGAGACTAAAGCGTTTTCATGAAGCGTAAAAAAATCTTTAGAATCAAAAATCATATTAGGGTACTTTGCCACAATATTACTACACCAGTTTTGTAAATCTTGAAGGTTATTATTTTGGAAACATTTTTCATAAATACGATTAAAATGTAATCGAAGCCAATGAGCTTCCTTTTCAATTAATTGATTTTGAAGTTGTTTGGCCAATTCATCCAAAAGAAATTCATAAGTAATATGAACAAGCTCAAAAATAAATGATGCTTCATGTTTTTCGAGCAAGGCTATTCCTCCGTAAATATATCTTGTATAAAAATTTTATGTATATTTAAATTAATTTCTTGCAACGTAATATAAAAATCATGGAATACCTTACAGAATAACTTAATTTATAATAATTTCAAACTGTTGGATGGTAACATTTTTTAAATTAATTGTTTTAATATTATTCTCATCTTTACTGATATTATTTAATTCATTACGAAATATAAAGATCTATATCTTAAAATTGCCGAATGTGCTCTGAATATCTTTGTATTTGGTATTCACCAACATTAATGACTATGTTAAAATCCTCCTTGTCGTCAAGAAGTTCAAGATAATTATTTGAAAGTTTTCAAAGAAGTTTAATGCCATTTAATCAAGTTTAAACTTTTAATTATTTTTTATTTGGTTCATTAAGAATGTAAAATTTTTTAAATGTTTATTTTTATAAAATAGTTTATTTTTTCCTGATTTTTGATTGAAGCACTAGAATATTTTTTATGATTATAGGAATCTATATTGATAATCTTATATTTGTCCATTTATCCATAACAATCAATATTTCTATTGGTGAATTTTACATAGTCGAGCACAAAATCCATTGTAAAATACAAGATTTCCATTTAATTAAAAATTTCTAGTTCGAAATTTTATTAGCCGAAATTTACGTTACTTAACCAAATTTCATTTGTCGTTAGATCCGAACTACAGATTAAAAAATACAAAAAGCAGATTGGATCATCTGGAAATTTTGTGCACTGGTGTCAATGTGTTGTGCGTCGTTTATTAATTCCCATCAATTTAAAATCTGCATGTGTCATTAGGAACCAGATAGCTTCGCGAAGTTGTCGCTCAAAACCAGGAACGGAAAAATCTAGAAAAAAAAAAACCAAAAAATATTAACGTGACTGATTTGGTAAATCACGTATGAGAATTTGCGTATAGATGATTACTTTGTCATTATTCAAATAAACCAAGGTGAGCATTTTATATTTGACCTTTAACTAAGTGCACAATATTGGCATTTGATGAAAAATAACAAATTTGAATTTTTTTCAACGAAATTAAAGTCACTTTTAAGTGCGTTGCGGTACATGAAATTGATATTAACTGTAATACTGTACATAAATAATAAAAATCATTATTATTATAGACTAATTTAATGCAAATTCCAAAATGATAAATGAATAGTTAAATTATAATATTTCGATAAGGCCGTTTGAAGTTAATTTTTTGGTTCCAATGGTCCCCCTGGCCCCCGGGTAAAATGAACATATGAAAAAAAATAAAAATAATGAAATATTATCATTATTTAGAAATCAAATTCAATATATAAATTCGATTTATTACTTCGTGCAAGATATTACTAGTAGCTGACGTATGTACGAACGTACGTACTTAGCTCTATATGGGGTCGTCTAAAGCGGAGCAGAATCACGTGATATCTGACCAATCAAATTAAGAATCTGATGATCTTAGGCAATTTGCTTATTATATTACGACCTAAAACCTATCTAAGGCCGTTTGAATTTAAGATTTCGGTTAACATCACCCCTCCCCTTCCTCTTTGATGTCCCCCGGTAAAAATTAAAAAAAAATAAATACTGCATAACCACGAAATCGGCCTAAAAAAAAGATTATTTCAGACCGAAACTCGAAATAACTCTGTGCGTTATTTCGCGGTTAAATAAAATAATTTAAAAATAAAAAACGAATTAAAAAAATAAAAACTTAAAAAAAAATAAATAAATAAATAAATAATAAAAAATAAAGCTAAAATTTTAATTCCTATTTGCTGTCCTCTCATATATGTTTATTTCAGTTTGCAATAAAACGATTCAACAAAAAACTGCTGAATAAAGAGCTTCCGAAGAGCTTTTTGTTCGATTGTGAAGAGCTAGAAAACTAGTATTAACGAGAAGAAATATTTGAATAAACATTTAGCTTTTACGGAANTCGATTGTGAAGAGCTAGAAAACTAGTATTAACGAGAAGAAATATTTGAATAAACATTTAGCTTTTACGGAACCATTCGGGACAAAATTTGCTCGACCAATAGGAATTTGGAAACCCCAAAATTCCAATCTGTGATCGCTGCATATATACTTTAAAATGATGCAGATCCGATCACTATATCACGAGAATTTTGCCTGTAAAAATTGTACATACGTACGAAGTTCTTTTTATCGGATAAAATACTTTTTATGATAAATTAATTATATGCGATATTTATTTATTTTTGCACCTTTCTTTTATAAGAGGAATGTAATGTTAAGGCCGTTTGAAGTTAATTTTTCAGATAACATCACCCCCAGCTGAAGTCTCCCCCTCCCGCGAAAAATGAACAGCCAATCAAAACGCTGAATGACTATCACCAGTCACCTGATTTACATCAACCAATGAAATTGCTTCATTTTTATATGTTCGTTTCATATGTTCGTTTCATTTTACCCCCTCCCCCCTCCCATGAGTCCTGGAAAAGTGATGTTAACCAAAGAATCAACTTCGAACGGCCTAACGTTCATTAATTCACAGCATGAATAAATAAAAAAGTAAATAAGAACTGAATAGATTATAAATACATCGATATTAATCAATAAATAATTAATCATTACCTTTTGCAAACAATGTCAACGTGAAAAGAATAAATTAAATGAGGAATGTGTGTTCAGAATTAATGATTAGATGTCTGATATCAAATAAATTTTTTTTAGAAATAAGCGATCTATAAATTTTATTTATTTTTATTATAATAATATAGGAGTTTTAAACTCCCGCTTACTTTATAAATTAATCTGAACCAACCTATTATATTTCAGTATTTACAGTGATATCGACTAAATTTTTTTTACAGGCGACACTAGAATTATATGGAGAAACACTTATACATCAATCTGATTGTGTGTGCTAACGTCATATCTAAGAAATGTAATCCAATAATCAATATGTATATAACAACCTTTTTCATTCTCATCTTTGATGATCAGCGATTATCATTTTATCAACCCAATAAATAATCCTACAAAAAAAAAAAAAATACCTAATATCCAACGAATATACAAAAAAATTTGCATCAGGCCACTGATATTTATGTCAAAAAATCATTTTTCACTATTTCTTGTTATAATATTGCGGTTGAAATTAATCGTATAGTCTTGCTTTTTACGTATTTAATCGAAAGCAGCAGTATAGATTCACAGACTGCGCGCAAAAGTTGTATATCGAAGAAAGTACTAAATATACCCTGTAAAGGTGCTACACATTAAGTTCCTAATATGCATTCAGATCCTGCTTTGCCACATATGTCACCCAATAAAAATGCAAAATTTATACACATAATTTTCAAGTAAAAGAAATAAAATATCTGGGGCTTGAAAGCTGAAGCTCACATGACATTACTCATAATAAATTTTTGCTCATCTAACGTTACTCATAATGAAAGTTATGCAACTTAGTTGTACAAAATCTCATCTGACGTTACTCGATAGTGGCATAAAAATCTGAAAAATAATCGTACATAATTTATATGCTCTTATTTTCGGTTTTTCCATAAAATTAAAAAAATTTATAATCATCTATTTCATCATAAATAACCAACTATGTCATACCTTAATAACCTTGGAAACAATTATTTACTTGGAATTGGAGTTGAAAAGGATGAACATAAAGCGTTCATTTATTTTCAAAAATCTGCTGATATGGGTGATACTAATGGAATGATTTCACTTGGCATCTGTTATGAAGATGGAATTGGGGTTGAAAAGGATGAAGATAAGGCGTTCATTTATTATCAAAAATCTGCTGATATGGGAAATGCTAACGGAATGTGCAGTGTTGGTTATTGTTATTTTTGAGGAATTGCAGTTGAAAAGGATGAACATAAGGCATTTATTTATTACCAAAAATCGGCCGATTTGGGCAATACCGGTGGAATAGTTGGTGTTGGTTATTGTTATGAAAACGGGATTGGAATTAAAAAGGATGAAAATAAGGCATTCATTTATTATCAAAAATCTGCTGATATTGGTGATCTTAATGGAATATACAATGTTGGTCGTTGTTATGAAAACGCAATTGGAATTAAAAAGGATGAAAAGAAGGCATTCATCTATTATCAAAAAGCTGCTGATTTGGGCGATGCTCGTGGTGCAAATATGGTTGGTAATTGTTATCAAAGTGGAATTGGAGTTGAAAAGAATGAACATAAAGCATTCATTAATTATCAAAAATCTGCTGATATGGGTAATACTGATGGGATGTATAGTGTTGGTCATTGTTATCTTTATGGAATTGGAATTGAAAAGGATGAACATAAAGCGTTCATTAATTTTCAAAAATCTGCTGATATGGATAATGCTGGTGGAATAAACGGTGTTGGTTATTTTTATGAAAAAGGAATTGAAGTTAAAAAGGATGAACATAAGGCATTCGCTTATTATAAAAAATCTGCTGATATGGGCGATGCAGAAGGAACACGCAGGGTTGGTGAATGTTATCAAAATGGAATTGGAGTAGAAAAGGATGAACATAAAGCATTCACCTATTATCAAAAATCTGCTGATATGGGTAATGCTCTTGGTGCAAATAATGTTGGTTATTGTTATGAAAAAGGAATTGGAGTTGAAAAAGATCAACATAAAGCATTCACCTATTATCAAAAATCTGCTGATTTGGGTAATTCTCTTGGTGCAGATAATGTCGGCAATTGTTTTCAAAATGGAATTGGAGTTGAAAAGGATCAGCATAAAGCATTCATTTATTATCAAAAATCTGCTGATATTGGCGATGCTAGCGGAACACGCAATGTTGGTTGTTGTTATGAAAAAGGAATTGGTGTTGAAAAGGATGAACATAAAGCATTTATTTATTATCAGAAATCCGCTGATATGGGAGATACTGGTGGAATAATCAATATTGGTTATTGTTATGAAGAAGGAATCGGAGTTGAAAAGGATGAAAATAAAGCATTCGCTTATTATCAGAAATCTGCTGATTTGGGTGATGCCCTTGGTGCATATAATATTGGTCGTTGTTATCAAATTGGAATTGGAATTGAAAAGGATGAGCATAAAGCATTCATTTATTTTCAAAAGTCTGCAGATATGGGTAATAGTTCTGGAATATTTTCTGTTGGAAGTTGCTATGGTTATGGAATTGGAGTTGAAAAGGATGAACAGAAGGCATTTGTTTATTATAAAAAATCTGCAGAAATGGGAAACGATAATGGTGCAAATAATGTTGGATTTTGTTATGAAAAAGGTATTGGAGCTGAAAAAGACGAACATATGGCATTTATTTATTTTAAAAAATCTGCTGATATGAACAATTTAACTGCAATGAATAATGTTGGGAATTGTTATCGAAATGGAATTGGAGTAACAAGAGATTTGCAAAAAGCTAATTATTGGTTTCAAAAGTAAATATCCCATTTTTTATATACAATACTTTTATTTTTTATAGTTAGTGTCTTACAAAATTTCTATTAAATTAGGGAAAAGGAACAATTATCAGGTAATTCTATTATAATTTATTTTATAATTTATTAATTATTTGCGATCTAAGAAATGAATTTTTAGTCAAAAACGGAACTATGCAAGAATATTTTGACATTGAAGATGATCTAAAAGAAATAATTAATGAAAATAAATATAAACTATCATGGATTCCCTATAATCGATTTGAAAAAATTAGAAAAATAGGAGAGGGTGGATTTGCTACTGTATACTATGCTGAATGGAATGACTCAAATCGAAATGTTACATCTGACATTGCGCTTAAATTGTTACATGGATCAAAAAGATGTCATAAGGAATTTATAACAGAGGTAAATTACTTAAAAGGTTTTAACAATATTTAGTGTTCTAATTGGTTACATTTAATGTTTATTTTTTATTATTAAAGCTAAAAGCATATTGCGATATTGGTTATGAAAATCCATCATTTTTAAAGTGTTATGGCATATCTAAACATGATACCTCTGAAGATTATATTCTTGTAATGGAATATGCTTCAAAAGGCTCTTTGCGAGAAAATCTTCACCATGTTGCACGAATGAAATGGGAAGATAAATTAACACTTCTACATTGCATAGCTTCAGACCTTCAGGCAATTCATTCAAAAAATATTATTCATCGAGATTTACATAGTGGTAATGTTTTGCAGTATAATTTACATAGCGCATATATTGCAGACTTAGGGCTTTCAATATCATCCAATATGTTAAAAGCCGAATCTAGTGGTGTTTATGGAATTTTGCCATATATCGCTCCAGAAATTTTAAATGGAAAGCAATATACTACAGCATCTGATATCTATTCATTTGGAATAATTATGTGGGAAATTTTATATGGAAAATCTGTATTTTATAATCAAAAATTGGACCTCAACTTCAATTGGAAATATGTAATAATAATTTTACGGCCAATTATTATCAAGAATACACCACAATGTTATATAAAACTCATGGAAAAATGTTGGGATGAAGATCCAGAAAATCGTCCCTCGGCAGCAAAAATTCATGAAATTTTTACAGAATGGCAAATTAATGAGAAGATTTTATTAGATTTATCAGAATCAGAAGAAATATTAAAAGAAAATGAAAATATGAATTTTCCAGTATATCCTAAATCAATGTATACAAGTAAATTTATTTATTATACTAATTCACTTTGTAAAGGTATGTAATATAAATTTAATTGTTTAATTAATTTATTATCTATGCTATAGTAAAGGCTAATCAACTTTTTTATAGATAGTAAACTATACAGTTTGACTATTAAAGATTAATATATAATGTCTCCTTAGTTTATTTATAAGTAGCTGTGCAACGCAATTGCACGAAACCATGATCGGAGAAATGTTAGATTTAAAAGTAAGCTTTGAAATTGAGTTGTATTAAACCTAGCGGTACAGCCATAATGATGTAACTTATCATAATTGTAATAAAATTATTGTATTTTTTGCTATAATTATAGTTAAATCAAAAACCTTAGAGATGCAAAATTTACTAACATATGAAACATACAGTTTGGGGCATCACTCTGATGTAAAATAGCCTCGTGGTAAAATCGTGGGTAAATAAACTAGTTTCACAAGACAGTAGTGGGTAGATAAACTGCATATACTAAGAAATTATCCACGGACTTTTTATTGTAATAGTATTATTCATAAACACCTTGCAACAGTAACAAATTAATATGTTTACTTTCGAAATGGTAGGAAATGCCTTATTCGGTAGTCTTCTACATGTATATTTTTAATTCCGGGTAACAGTGGTCAATTTTGGTAATACTATTATTATTATGTCACGTCTTTATATCTTTGCTAAAATGGAATAATTAGTAGTTGGGTGCGTAGTTAATCGTGTAATGTTAGCTTTTCAGCGAAAACGCTAGTTTTTCAGCGTAGCGCCAAATTTTCAGCGACACGCAGAGATTTCAGCGTAACGCTTAATTATTAGTGCATCGCTATAAATTCAGCGTAGTGCTCTAAAAATTTAAAAAATATATAAATGACAAAATTTAACAAAGGAAAATCAGTTCTCGTCTACTACAAATTTCATATATGCTTATCTGAATTGTATTATTCTCGAATTCGCTTTAAATATAATAAGCTCTTCGAGACTCAATTCAACGGAACGATTTAACGTTAAATTGACTCGAATTCCCGATATAGTAAATCTCTATGAAATCCTTGCCAACTGGTCACGTGACTCCAGTTAAAGTTTGAAGTATTAAGAAGATATTTTCAGTATTAACCTCTCCAATTTCATTAACATCACCAGTGTCAGACGAGACTTCTAATCAACATGGAACTGCATTCGTCACAAGAACTTAAAATTACCTTTGATACCATCTGATCTTTAACATCATTACCTATAAACATCAACTTGCCATCCCTATAAGAAAAGTGGTTCGGGGTATGGCACGGGAAAACTGTGTATATGCATGGGATAGTACGGATCATGTGGCACGCATATGCACGTTTTACGATAAAAATGACACGGACACTACACGTCACGCATCAGATGCCACGTTGCACGTTTTCATTTCCCGGAATTGCACGTGTCAAAAGTGACACGTGCTGGCTCGTTTCTCGGATTACAATAAGAGCGAAGGATCACAATCGATTTTTTTTTTAAAAAAACTCAAAAACTCGCAATTAAACCTCTCTGGATATCTTAAGGAAAAAGATTCCTTGCAAGATTTTACACATTTGCAGCTGCTTTAATTTACAGATATGTACATACTCCAACTATTATCATGTCCTCTTCTAATAAAATTTCTATTGAAAGTAGACCATAAATTATGTTGCTTACCCGGTTTAGTAAACTGCTACAAAAGGCACGTACGATTTACGTGATTTCACGTTAAATTGGCACCGGTATACGGATCAACACGGTCCGCCGATTTACTGCAAACCCGGCTCATATCACGTGCCACTCGACTACATGCCTATAACTGTTTTTCCGTTGAGAAGGGGTAAATTTAACCCTACTGATATCTATAACGACTATACACTAATAACACTAACTAAATCAACTCTACAAGTGCTCAAGACTTCTAAACCTTGAGATAGTAGGCAGAAAGAGGTGAGGTTGATTTGGTCTGGGTTTCAGGGTTCAGAGGTCTTGGAATTTGACTAAGCTAAGTATCTAACTACTTATTGTGCTTCTTGTATTTGATTATTCGTCCGATACTAATCAGCTAAGTCTTTATCTTGTATAGGTTATGGGATACGAAGGTTTACTCTCAGTTGGGGGGTTCGCTTACGATGTCACGGTTATTTCGGCGATCTGGGCTATAATTGAACTCCTAAGGCTGGCAGTGGTCGGAAACCGAAAATTAAGAGTCACGAGGTAATAGCTATTGGGTTGTCGATTAGTCTTCCAAGGTTGATCAATATCAGGTGACCTCGGAATTACTATTGTTCGATAAATAAGTAGAAAGTTTACGGACACGTACCAGTCATGTGATTTTGCACGTACCAACATATATCACGTGATACATTGCAGATCGAACATACCAGTACGCAGTGTTGTCACTTGGCCCCACCAGGAGTCTAGACACTTTTGCAGTAACGTGACCATCACGTGGTGTGGCGTCTTCGGATTAACTTTTTGGCTTTATTGTTAAGGTTAGGGTTAGGGTTCGTGTATATAGCCTTAGAAGGTCCCTATATATATGTAAAATCGCGTTCCGGACATTTTTATGTGGTTTTTAAGGCCGATTTAAACACTAGTTTTCGAGTATTTTTGCTCTTTTCTCTTTTTTTCTTCTTGTACACGTGTTTTGTTTTGATGTCGGACTGATCCGGGACTATCAAAATTTACGTTCTCCGATTGGTTAATTCTCATGCGCCACGTCACGTTACTGCAAAAGCGTCTAGACCCCTGGTGCGGTTGTTGTCACTTGGACGTTTTTTGGACATTTTGGACATTTTTTCAAATTAAAATTACTTAAAATTTTATTAAGATAATCTATTTTAATTTTTTCACCAATGAGTCCAGCACCTAAAAAAATATATAATTATATATTTTTTTAAATTTCTTTATTGATTAGTTAAACATGGGACATATGCTTGAACAATTTTGGACAATCTTGGACGTTGGACAAAAAACATAGTATGGACACGTCCAAGTGACAACACTGCTAGTACGTATGTATGTGCATACTAAATGAAATAAAGAATAATACTGCGCTGCACATTATTAAGTAGTTTTATTAATGATTCGAATAATAATTATTAATTATTGTCACAGCTAATGCTAAAGTTGGCTGATGCTGAAGCTTTGACTTATTTTGATATAAAATTTAAAAATTTTTTTTGGATGTTTTTTTTTGTTTGTCTTATAGGATTAGAGTAGGGTTTGGGTATAGATTTTATATTTATAGAGTATATGTAGATTTTAGCAGGGCTTATAGTTTTCAATTGAGACCCCTGAACTTCAGCATCAACCAACTTCAGCATCAGCCGTGACAATTATTATTAATCCAAGAGGTCCTATTACTATTATATATACAAAAGCAAATCGTAGTAAATGCATTTTTATCAAACTAAATCGTAGCAATCATTATAATTTATTCTGCTTGCTCATCAGAGTACCATCAAATAATTAATTATGTATATTATTTTGAAGCATGATATAATAGTTATGTCATAGAAAATTGATAAACAATAATTAGTTTTAATCATTCATTAATCATAGTGATAAAAAAAAGATACATACTTTCTTATATTTCTTGAAAAATGTTTCCTTTTTTTTTACATCTTACTTAGAAGAACAGTATATATACTAAGCCTTATTGATCTTGGAGTGCCTATAATATATCTAAAAATATATGTACAATTTTTGAACTATATCAATTATAGAATCTATCATGTCTAAATTGAATGATGAATTTGAATCCTTAGAAGACTTTGAGAATACTGCTAAATTAGAAGCTAAAGCTAATGGATTTGCCTTCTCAAGTAAAGATAGCAACCTTATCGAACATAAAAAAAAATCATTTTTTGTTGTTTTACAATGTACCAAGGGTGGCAAATGGAGAAATAACCGGAATATAAATGAGGAAACTCAAAAAAGAAAAAAATACACTAGACATGATAGATGTTTTGTATACATTAGAGCTGTTGCAAGAAAAAAATATTATTCAATAGTGGATATTTCAAATCCTGAAGTAATATGGGTCGTCACTAAGGTCATACTGGAGCATAATCATTCTATATTAAAAATTGATGAAATCGCATCATTTCCTCAACATCGTATTATGAACTTGAATCAAAAAAGCCTTGTACAACAGTTACATGATAGTAATGCACCTACTCATGTTATTACAACAGTAGTTAACAAAATTACTGATGGTGGGATAATTCATCCAAAAGATGTTGTAAATAAACGTGCTCGTATTAGACTTGCGTTAAATGAGGATCCTAATAATAATTCTACTCAAGAACTTTTAAAGCTTCTTGAAGAACGTAATTACATGGTTGTGCCTTTAAAAACAACAAAAGAATACTTAACACATTTGTTTTTTTCTCATGTTGAAGCAATTAAATGTATTGCAAGGTGTCCTGAAGTCCTTATTGTTGATTCCACATACAAAACTAATGTTTATAAGTATCCTCTTGCTAGTGCAGTTGGTATTAATAATATTGGTAATGAGAAAGGTGCACTGGCAACTTATCAAATCGCAATGGCCTGGATGGAGGATGAAAGTGAGGCATCATATGTGGTTTTTGCAAACACTTCGAAACAGAATCTATAATACTTATGGTTGTCTTCCGGAAGTCTTTATGTCTAATAGAGACCAGGCACTAAGAAATGCTTCAGATAAAGTGTTTTCAGAGTCTAATAAAATGATATATGTTTGGCACCTACTAGAACAGAATTTGAGAACTAATTGTCGCAAACTTTTTAAAGATGAAAATGACTATGAGTTATTCAAATAAGAAGTTGAGGCCCTACGTTTTACATTATCTGAAGAACAAATTCCACAATTATTAGATGTAGTTAAAAAAGCTGCTGAAAAATCACATACTCCTGAAAAAGTAATATCATACATTCAGACATGGATGAAAGATGCAGATGCATGGATTTTGGCTTATACAAAAAATTACTGCCATATGGGAATCTCAACTACCGGAAGATCTGAATCTTCTCATAGAGCATTTAAACAAGCAATCGAGACAGCTAGTGATTTGGAAAGGGTTTTTCGTCAGATTGATCAAACGATGCATCTACAATATCTAAAAGCATCAATGTGTTTAGGTTCAAATAAAGTTATAGTTGATCCCTTTACACTTCGTAATTCTAAATTTAGTGAGCTCATTGGGAATATATCAATATGGGCAATTGATAATATTAAAAGAATATTGAAAAAATAAAAGAAACCCCAATTAAAAATAATAATATCACAAATTGTGAATGCCCGGCTAAGATTAATTATAAGCTTCCTTGTCCACATGTAATTCTAATAGATGGTCCGATTCCTTTGTCAATTATCAACAAAAGATGGCTTCTTGAACGATCTGATATTATAGAGACTCCAAAGCTTGTTGCTGTAGATTCTGAATTTTATGACACATTCATTAAAGCTGAAGAAAATTTTCAGAAATTACCAGACAATGCTTCTAAAATAGAGTTTATTACAAAACTCCATCAAGTAATAAATGTTCCATTACCTGAGCCGATCAAACCGCCAAAAAAAACAGTACCAAAAGGCCATTATTCAAACACCAAAAGAAATTGCTTTTGAGTGAGCGTCAAGATGCTGCTGCTACAAAAAAAAAAGAAAATTAGAAAGTATTACGAAACTCAAAAACAAAACTATCCAGCAGCAGCATGTACTATTAGAACAAATTTTTAACACCTCTGGTCTCTCTAATTGTAAACTATATGAGGCAAATATTCCTAAATTTATGCGAGAACATGTCTCAGCATATCTTGATGTAATAGGAGATGGGAATTGTGGCTTCCGTGCTATTGCAGTATCAATTGGAAAATCTGAGGATTATTGGCCAGATGTTCGAAAACTTATATATAATGAACTTTGTGATCGTAAGTCTCATTATATTCGATTGTTTTTAGAAAAGGAAAAAGAGTACAATGATGTATTACATGCAACACAGTGGGAGACTGGCCCCTGCAGCAGTGATTATTGGATGTCTATGCCATCCTTCGGTCATGTCATTGCCAATGCTTTTCAAAGACATTAACTATTTTAGCAAACACATTTCTCTCACTTTTCTTCCGGATAACACACCATTAAACAGAAATACACTGATTGCTTTCGCTTACATCTTTGAAAACAAGCATTTCATTGCCATAAAACTCAAATCGAATGTTCCTGTTCCTCCTATTACAAAAGGTTGGGAAAAAATATGTTCTGAACAAAGCAAGTTGTGGAAAAATTTGTTTTTGATATGAATTACTCATTTTAATAGAGAATATGAAGAATGTAGATATATACAAAAAGAAAATATTAGGTTTAGGCTGCAGATAAGTATTTAAATATATTTAGATATATGTCTGAGTTTTTACTCTTAACAATAGATTTAAGTAATGAAAGTTTTTGTCTGTAAAAGTTTCTATTAAATCTAATAAAGATAAAAGCATGGTCTCACCTTTAACATTAAAAAAAAAAAAACAAAAAAAAAATATTGAAATATAGTTTTACTATAATTATGTTCTTTTACGCAGAGTTAGGTTAATTTGTTTCGGTACCATTTAAATTGATTGATGATAAGAACTTGAATTATTTTTCTTATATAATAAATAGCGAATTTATGCATGTCTACCATAAAAGTTTTAGTGTGCTGTATTTTATATAAATTTAGAAGTTTGTCATTGTAACAGTATGCACAGATATCAGATATGTACATACGTACGTTCGATCTGCAATGCATCATGTGACATTTGACAGTACGTGCAAAATCACATGAACGGTACATGTCCGTAGACTTTCCGTAAATAAGGTAGCTAAGCCTTGCCTTATTTGTAGTAACAATAAAGCAGGTGACTAACTAAGGTTTTTAGCATAAATAGGGGTAAGTACTACGACTTAGGTTCTTCTACTTTCTTTCACGGGTAATACTATCGGGATAAATAGATGAAAAATAGACGGAAACTACACTACGTTAACACTTCTACTCTTATTTCGAAGGTTAACTCTTAACAAAACTGGCAACAAGGTTTTATGAATAACGAGAAGGATATTGGGACGATTTTTAGGAGACGAGTTATTAACTACTGGAGTTATCACTTCTACTATTATGGTTTCGAAGTATTAAACTCAACTGAGTTCTTCACTTTAACTCTAACTGAGTTGTTCTTTATTAAATGCGACTGAACTATCGCTTAAATACTTTTTACATTCTTATTTACACACGGCTTAGACTACTGAACTTAGTGCATAAATGCACGAAAGCAAATAAATGTAACTTAGTGAATAAATGCGACAAAGTGAATAAATGTAATTTTGCGAATAAATGCAACTTCGCGAATAAATGCAGGGGCGTTATACAGATAAGGAAATAATTTACTACTTCTATCTTTGGGCCTTATCTTTTTATATGTACTGACTAGTTGAGTATATAGGTGGCTATGTATATCGGGCAAAGTAAAGAAGAAAAGAGAAAGAAAAGAAGGAAAACGAAGAAAATAGAAAAATATCAAAAAGAAAGAAACTAATTCTATCTCGGGTACAGGGAACCCTTCACACAGTGCAATCCCGGACCACTTTTCTTATATGGTTGTCAATATAAAAGATTTTAAGCTTTTTTCTAATTTGAAATATTTCACGAAATCCACGATACTTGTTTGTAAGTAGCTGCATTCTTTCTAATTATCTTTTCATATACATCTGTATCACCAGGCCAGGCCAACAATTGTTATCTAGATTAAAATCACCATATGTGGCAAAAGAATTACAAGAAAAAGCTGGACCATAATCAGACCTACAATAAATTGATTTTTCCGGTATTTTCACACGACTTAAAATAGAATTTTGAATGCTACCATGTTTCAATGAAAAATAAAGTGCTTTCTCCGGTATTTTCACACGACTTAAAATAGAATTTTGAATGCTGTCATTATTCAATGAAAAATAAAGCTCTCTTTGCAATTAATATATTTACCATCATATTGTTTATCCCAACCGATAGAATCATATCACCAAGAATTTCATCAGTACCTTTAACCTTAATAGCTACAACAAGATTAGTTTGTTTATCGCATAAATTCCAAAATGAAGTGGAAGTAAAACCATCTCTACTTCCATGAAGAAGTAATTTAAATTCATATGGATTATTTCGTTACTGATTATAACTTTCTTTCAAATCTACCCATGAAGCAATCTCCGCTGCATGTGCTTCATTAATAATATTTGAAAATTGTTCAATAATTCTGGTTGGAAATGTTGATTTTAAAATTATTCGAGGCGGAAGAACAGTAGAAGATATTGGTTCGTCAGTCATATACTTTTTCATTATATCTTTCCAAAGATTTTTTTCTCAAGAATTTGTTGATAAGGTCGTAAATTATTAATAATATCCTTATCAGGTATTTTAAAATAACGGATATGAGGTAAACAATTTTGTAAAGTATTATAGTCTTAAAGCAATAAAATTCTCATGTGAACAATCATCAGGATCGGATGGTAAGCTTGGATTTTATGCACTTCCCTATTTTATGATGTAATTCCAAATTTTTACTTCTTCCATTTGTAAATCATCACGACTAGTAAGTGCGACTAAAGCGTTTTCTTGAAGCGTAAAAAAAATCATTAGAATCAAAAATCATATTAGGGTACTTTACCACAATATATTACACCAGTTTTGTAAATCTTGAAATTTATTATTCTGGAAACCTTTTCATAAATATGATTAAAATGTAAACGAAACCAATGAGCTTCCTTTTCAATTAAGTGAGTTTGAAGTTGCTTGGCCAATTCATCCAAAGAAATTCATAAGCAATATGCACAAGCTCAAAAATAAATGATGCATCATATTTTCGAGCAAGGCTATTCCTCCGTAAATATATCTTTGTATAAAAATTTATGTACCGGTATATTTAAATTATTTTCTTGTAGAGTAATATAAATCATGGAATAACTTACTTGATAAGGCCACGCAAAGTTGATTTTTCGTTTTGCATTACCCGCTCAATTTTTTTTTTTTTTTTTTTTTTT
>QKWP01000498.1:144679-170709 GCA_003550325.1 Gigaspora rosea | reverse complement strand
AAAAAAAAAAAAAAAAAAAAAAAAATCCGCCCGTCCGTCCCGAATTTTGAAATCCATGTAATGCAAAACGAAAAATCAACTTTGCGTGGCCTAATAATTTCAAATTGCTGGATGGTAACATTTTTTAAATTAATTGTTTTAATATTACTCTCATCTTTACTGAAATTATTTAATTAATTACAAAAATTGCCGAATGTGCTCTGAATATCTTTGTATTGTATTTGGTGATTTACCAACATGAATGACTATGTTAAAATCCTCCTTGTTGTCAAGAAGTTCATGATAATTATTTGAAAGTTTTTCAAAAAGTTTAATGCCATTTAATTAAGTAAATTTTTAATTATTTGGTTCGTTAAGGGTGTAAAATTTTTAAATGCTTATCTTTATAATATCATTTATTTTTTCCTGATTTTTTGAATGAAGCACTAGAATATTTTTTATGATTATAGGAAACTAAATTGATAATCTTATATTTGTCCATTTATCCATAACAATCAAATATTTCTATTGGTGAATTTTACATAGTCGAACACAAAACCCATTGTAAAATACAAGAATTCCATTTTTTAAAAAATTTCTATCTCGAATTATCATTAGCCGAAATATACATTACTCAACCAAATTTCATTTGTCGTTATATCTAACTACAGATTAAAAAATGTATATTACCGACAAAAAGCAGATTGCATCATCTAGAAATTTTGTGTACTGGTGTCAATATGTTTTGCATCGTTCATTAATTCCATGTGTCATTAGGAACTAGATAGCTTCGCGAAGTTGTCACTCAAAACCAGGAACGGAAATCTAGAAAAAAAAACAACAAATTATTAATGTGACTGACTTGGTAAATCACGTCTGAGAATTTGCATATAGATGATTACTTTGTCATCATTCAAATAAACTAAGATGAACATTTTATACTCGACCTTTATCTAAGTGCACAATATTGGCAATTGATGAAAATAACAAAATCTATTTTGTTTTCATCAAAATAAAGTCACTTTTAAGTGCGTTGCGGTACATGAAATTGATATTAACTGTAATACACAAATAATAAAAATCATTATTATTATAGACTAATTTAATGCAAATTCTGAAATGACAAATGAATAGTATATCTTAAGCATTTTTGATTAATAAATTATAATATTTTTGATAAACAATCATTAATTCGCAGTATGAATAAATAAAAATTAAATAAGAACTTAATAGATTATAAGTACATCGATATTAATCAATAAGCAATTATAACCTTTTGCACTTACAACTATGCTAACGGAACAAAAATAAATTAAATGAAAAAATGTGTGGTTCAGAATTAACGATTAGATGTCTGATGTCGAATAAAAATTTTTTCAAATTAAGCAATCTATAAATTCTATTTTTTTTATTATAATAATATAAGCATGTATCATCAAAACATCATCCTATTTCACTTTCGGATTTCGGATTTCAAAACAGAAATAGGAGCTTTAAACTCCCGTTTATTTACAAGTGATATCAACTAAATTTTTTTACAGGCGATGCCAAAATTATATGGAGAAACACTTATACATCAATCTGATTGTGTGTGCTAACGTCATATCTAAGAAATGTAATCCAATAATCAATATATGTATATAACAACCTTTTTCATTATTATTGCTCAATCAGCTGACTTTATACAAAAAAACTGAATGACTTTATTTACAAGTCTGAAAAACATATGGGATAAGGGCCTGCTACCCTTATTGGCTCTAATATACATAATCACATTTTCCACCATAGCGACATGCATTCATCACTTCAGTAAACGAAATGGACACCTATGATGCCTTCATAAAGAGGGAAAAACCCGTCGAATCTTCTCATAGCTGAAAAGAAAATCGGTAACGTGTTCCTGCCTGTATGAGCGAGGTTCATTCTTATGGTCCTTGCACTGCCACTTGCAGTCGTGGAGCCAATACAACAACTGGTCCTTGCACTGCCACTTGCAGCTGTAAAGCCAAATACAACAACAGGTCCTTGCACTGCCACTTGCAGCCGCGGATCCAACTACCTCTGGTCCTTGCACTGCCACTTGCAGTCGTGGAGCCAGGTACACAACAGGTCCTACAGGTCCTTGCATTGCTAATGCAGCCGTGGAGCCCTCATTATCGATCTAACAATAATCATGTGAATATCAAAATCATATGCAAATCTGAAATTACTTGTAAAAACAAGTTACGAAATCTCACGACAATAATCAAAGAATAACTATAAAAGGATAGATAACAAAACCTGTACATGATCAGTCATACAGTCATCTGATCTCGCAATAATGATCGCCCTATCATTTCGTTGACAGGCTTTTCATTATACTGGTCCTTGCAATGCCACTTGCAGCCATGGAGCCAAATACAAAACTGGTCCTTGCACTGCCACTTGCAGCCGTGGAGCCAAATACAAAACAGGTCCTTGCGCGGAACCAAACAAAACATCAGGTCCTTGCACTGCTAAAGCAGCCGTGGAGCCTGGCATTACAAAAAACATCAGGTCCTTGCATTGCTAACGCAGCCGTGGAGCCTTGCATATCAAAAACATCAGGTCCTTGCACTGCTAACGCAGCCGTGGAGCCTGGCATAACAACCGTTTCACTTGCTTGACTTCGGGTGGGTAGGGAGGGCGATAGAGCCAGCCTTTACAAGGCGAGCGATAGCGAAGAAAAAGATACCTCTTCTTCCTCAAGACAATCAGCCTTAAATATTCTTCTCATTGTCCCTTACCCCTAACAATAAACATCACGTGAATTTCTGAAACTCATATGCTAATCCGAAATTACCTGTAAATACAAGTTTCAACATATAACGACAATAGTCAAAGAATAACCATAAAAGGATACATGAAAAACCTGTAATATGCCTGATCATNCCATTTGCAACCGTGAAGCCAAATACTACCTCTGGTCCTTGCACTGCCACTTGCAGCCGTGGAGCCAGGTACAAAACAGGTCCTTGCGCGGAACCAAACAAAACATCAGGTCCTTGCACTGCTAAAGCAGCCGTGGAGCCTGGCATTACAAAAAACATCAGGTCCTTGCATTGCTAACGCAGCCGTGGAGCCTTGCATATCAAAAACATCAGGTCCTTGCACTGCTAACGCAGCCGTGGAGCCTGGCATAACAACCGTTTCACTTGCTTGACTTCGGGTGGGTAGGGAGGGCGATAGAGCCAGCCTTTACAAGGCGAGCGATAGCGAAGAAAAAGATACCTCTTCTTCCTCAAGACAATCAGCCTTAAATATTCTTCTCATTGTCCCTTACCCCTAACAATAAACATCACGTGAATTTCTGAAACTCATATGCTAATCCGAAATTACCTGTAAATACAAGTTTCAACATATAACGACAATAGTCAAAGAATAACCATAAAAGGATACATGAAAAACCTGTAATATGCCTGATCATAAAGTCATCTGATTTCGCAATAATGATCGCCCTGTCACTTCGTTGACAGGCTTTTCATTATTATTGCTCAATCAGCTGACTTTATACAAAAAAACTGAATGACTTTATTTACAAGTCTGAAAAACATATGGGATAGAAGAGGATCGCTGGCTAGTCCTTTTAGCTCCAATTCCTTCTTCAGAACAACACCCAAATCTTTATGTTTCATCAGCGTCACCCATATCGACAGATTTTTTTTTTTTTTTTTTTTTTTTTTTCTCAAATCGGTAGATTTTTTATAATGTTCAAACCTGGTCTTTCACCTGACTAATTCCTAAATGAAAGACAAATGGTAAAAGACTCCCAGCAATGCTCTTTACCGTTTAAATCTCTGACATAATGACTCCAATGCCGTATATCAGCTGCTTGCGTGAAAGGTTTACCAATCCAATCTCAGATGTTATATATATAACCTAATACCACTAATTTCTTCTTTAATTCAAGTCAGAGCTGCTGAAAGCCCCAAATCCATAATGTATGCCCTTGGATCTTCGTATTCGATATCCTCGTGTGTTTCCAACCTTCTAATAAATTATCGATTTCTTTCCCTCAAATTTCTGGTGATAAACGCGTCCATCTTCTCCAACTCCAATTCCATTTGATAACAGACACCGCCGGCCTTTATTTTAAACATTATCACCCTATCTGCCTATTTCGATTATAAATATCCACTTCATGTTCATTATTCCAACTCTACTCCTTATCTGTCACGGTAATCCAACGTTATACCTTCCGTCCGCATTTCCCGTTATTGTAATACTCTCGCAGCCCTGCCCCTTTTCAAGATTTGAGGGGTCAACGTTTCCAGGATCCAGAGAGGTCAACGAAGCATTCTTGCAGAATGCACTGGCCATTACTTTTCCTCTCTGATCCCCGAAATCTTTCTGCCTTGCTACAAAATCATTTTACTAGGATCCAGAGAGGAGGTCAACATAGTGTCCTTGCAAAAGCATCAGTTATTGCCTTTCCTCACTCTGGTTCCCGAAATTTACTGCAGGGATCAAATTACATATCGGCAGCTTTCGGTAATAAACAAATGCCTTGTATCTATCTTCTTCAATTCCAATCCATTTTGATACTAGGCACTAATGACCTTATTTCTGACAACGTTATCTATATCCGCCGATTTCGATCACCAATAAATGCTGTATGTTCATCCTTTTCAACTCCAATCTTCCTTCCATCGCAATATTCAACACTATACTTTTGGCAATATTTTCTATTATTATTGCCATATTTTTGCAACGTACATCAACCAATGCTTTCTCTACTTTGCTACAGACTATTTTACCGGGATCCAGAGAGGCACGTAGTGTTCTTACAAAAATGCTCTCATTCTCACTAGTTCCATTTCCAAATTGCAAAGATCAAAATTCTTAACACTATGATTTCTGGTAATAAACGAATGCCCTGTGTCCTTCTTTTCCAACTTCAATTCCATTTTGATGCCGGACACCAGCGGCTTTATCCCAATAGCATTACCCATATCTGCTGATTCGATCGTAAACGAATGCCTATGTTCATCCTTTACAACTCCAATTTCTTCTACGTCACAATGCTCAACATTATACCTTTCATCAGTATCTTCTATCATCATTGCAACGTTCTTGGAAATGCACCTGCTAATGCTTTTTCTACTTTGTAACAAGACATTATCACGCAGATTGAAATTTTTTAGCATACACACCCCAGCAGATTTTCGGTAAAACAAATGCCTTGAGTCCTTCCTTTCCAACTCCAATTCTATTATAATAATCGACACCAACGGCCTTTATTCCAATAGCCTTACCCATTCCTCTGCTAATGCTTTCCTAGTGCGGCATGACAAATATTACCAAGGCCGTTTACCGAGATCCAGAGAGGTCAACTTAGTGTTCTTGCACACCGCATTTATAGTTTCCCTCCTTCTGGCCCCAGAAAATTATCCAAAGATCAAAGCTTTTAAAACGTGGTGTTCACACAAAGAACCCAAAGCTTAACTTGATCATAATCCTTCAATATTACAACGAAGGCATTTTCAAGTCCAAGTCCAATTTTGCATCACGTATCAAAGGTGAAGCTTCAAACTTGCGATCTGGTTCGCTCCACAAATATGGTATCATAATTCTACACCAATGCCCGTTACGTGTGCCTATTTCCAAAGTTATTCAGTACGAAATAATAACTTTCGTCTGGTAGTATCGATATTGGAAAATTTTCTGAGACTTGGAAATTCTTCTTTTTCTTACTAAAAAACTGGCTAATACACTGGCTTGTTCTTACGACTGAGCTGGACACCATGTCGAGCAGAAAACTTTTTTTTTTTTTTTTTTTTTTTTTTTTTTTTTTTTTTTTTTTTTAAAAAAACAAATTGAAACGTATATGGTGGAAACATAGAGCCAGCCTCTACAAGGCGAGCGATAGCGAAGAAAAGATACCTCTTCTTCCTCAAGACAATCAGCCTTAAATATTCTTCTCATTGTCCCTTACCCCCTAACAATAAACATAACAACGTGAATTTCTGAAAATCATATGCAAATCCAAAATTACCTGTAAATACAAGTTTCAACATATAACGACAATAGTCAAAGAATAACCATAAAAGGATACATGAAAAACCTGTAATATGCCTGATCATAAAGTCATCTTATTTCGCAATAATGATCACCCTGTCACTTCGTTGACAGGCTTTTCATTCTCATCAGCGATTATCATTTCTCAACCCAATATATAATCCTACAAAAAAAGAAAAACACTAAAGATCCTGTGAATCGATATGCTAATTTACATCAAACCACTGATATTTATGTCAAAAAAATCATTTTTCACTATTTCTTGTTATAACATTGTGGTTGAAATTATGCGTATAGTCTTGCTTTTTACGTATTTAATTGAAAGCAGTAATATCTGATATAGATTCACAGACTGTGCGCAGAAGCTGTATATCGAAGAAAGTACTAAATATACCCTGAAAGGTGCTACACATTAAGTTCCTAATACGCACTCAGTTCCTGCTTTGCCACATATATCCCAAATAAAAATGCAAAATTATAATTTTCGAGTAACAGGAAATATCTGGGGCCTGAAAGCTGAAGTTAACATGACATTACACATAATAAATTTTTGCTACTAAATAGTGTCACAAAAATCTGGGGCTTGAAAGCTGAAGCTCATCTAACGTTACTCATAATAAAAGTTATGCAACTCGATAGTTGTACAAAATCTGGGGGAGGCTCATCCGACGTTACTTATAATTAAGTTGCGTTACTCGATAGTTGCATAAAATCCGAAAAATAGTCGTACATAATGTATATGCTCTAATTTTCGGTTTTTCCAATATTTTAAATATAAAATTAAAAAAATTTATAATCATCTATTTCATCATAAATAATCAACTATGTCAGACCTTAATAACCTTGGAAACAGTTATTTGCATGGAATTGGAGTTGAAAAGGATGAACATAAAGCGTTCATTATTTTCAAAAATTTGCTGATATGGGTGATACTAATGGAATGTATGCACTTCGTATCTGTTATGAAGATGGAATTGGGGTTGAAAAGGATGAAGATAAGGCATTCATTTATTATCAAAAATCTGCTGATATGGGAAATACCATTGGAATATTTAATGTTGGTTATTGTTATCTAAATGGAATTGGAGTTGAAAAGGATGAACATAAGGCATTTATTTATTGCCAAAAATCTGTCGATTTGGGTAATACCGGTGGAATAGCCGGTGTTGGATATTGCTATGAAAACGGGATTGGAATTAAAAAGGATGAAAATAAGGCATTCATTTATTATCAAAAATCTGCTGATATCGGTGATCTTAATGGAATATATAATGTTGGTCATTGTTATGAAAATGGAATTGGAATTAAAAAGGATGAAAAGAAGGCATTCATCTATTATCAAAAAGCTGCTGATTTGGGTGATGCTCGTGGTGCAAATATGGTTGGTAAATGTTATCAAAGTGGAATTGGAGTTGAAAAGGATCAACATAAAGCATTCATTTGTTATCAAAAATCAGCTGATTTGGGTGATGCTAGCGGAACATTCAATGTTGGTTTTTGTTATGATAGGAATTGGAGTTGAAAAGGATGAACATAAAGCATTCACCTATTATCAAAAATCTGTCGATTTGGGTTATGCTAACGGAATATGCAATGTTGGCTGCTGAGATGGGAAATTTAATTGCAATGATTAGTGTTGGTAATTGTTATCGAAATGGAATTGGGGTAGCAAGAGATTTGCAAAAGGCTATTTATTGGTTTCAAAAGTAAATATACCATTTTTTATATGCAATACTATTATTTTTTATGTCAGCGACTTACAAAATTTCTAATAAATTAGGGAAAAGGAACAATTATCAGGTAGTTATATTATATTTATTTTATAATTTATTAATTATTTGCGATCTAAGAAATGAATTTTTAGTCAAAAACGGAGGTATAAAAGAATATTTTGACAATGAAAATGATTTAAAAGAAATAATCGATGAAAATAAATATAAACTATCATGGATTCCCTATAATAAATTTAAAATATTAGAAAAATAGGTGAGGGTGGTTTTGCAACTGTATACTATGCTGAGTGGAATGATTCAAATCGAAAAAATGTTACATTTAACGTTGCGCTTAAATTGTTACACGGATCTAAAAGATGTCATAAGGAATTTATGTCGGAGGTAAATTATTTTAACAGTTTTTACAAATTTAGTGCTTTAATTGGTTACATCTCATATTTATTTTTTAATATTAAAGCTAAAAGCATATTGCGATATTGGTTATGAAAATCCATCATTTTTAAAGTGTTATGGCATATCTAAACATGAAATCTCTGAAGATTATATTCTTGTTGCTCTTTGCGAGAAAATCTTCACCATGTTGCACGAATGAAATGGGAATATAAATTAACACTTCTACATTGCATAATTTCAGAGCTTCAGACAATTCATTCAAAAAATATTATTCATCGAGATTTACATAGTGGTAATGTTTTGCAGCATAATTTACATAGCGCATATATTATCATCCAATATAGCGTTAAAAGCCGAATCTGGTGGTGTTTATGGAATTTTGCCATATATCGCTCCAGAAATTTTAAATGGAAATCTATATACTACAGCATCTGATATCTATTCATTTGCAATAATTATGTGGGAAATTTTATATGGAAAATCTGTATTTTATAATCAAAAATTTGGACATCAACTTCAATTGGAAATGTGCAATAATAATTTATGCCAATTATTATCAAGAATACACCACAATGTTATATAGACCTCATGGAAAAATGTTGGGATAAAGATCCAGAAAAACGTTCCTCCCCTGCAAATATTTGCGAAATTTTTACAGAATGGCAAATTAATGAGAAGATTTTGTTAGATTTATCAGAATCAGAAGAAATATTAAAAGATAATGAAAGTATGAATTTTCCAGTATATCCTAAAACAATGTATACAAGTAAATTTATTTATTATACTAATTCACTTTGTAAAGGTATGTAATATAATTTTAATTATTTAATTAATTTATTATCTATACTATAGTAAAGGCTAATCAACTTTTTTATAGATAGTAAACTATACAGTTTGGCCGTTAAAGATAATATATGATTTCTTATTATAATTTATTTATAAGTAGCTTCGCAATGTAGTTGTGCGAAATCAGGAACGGGGAAATATTAAATTTAAATGTGAGCTTTGAAATTGAGTTGTATTAAACCTAGCGATACAGATATAATGCTGTAACTTGTTATAATTGTTATAAATTATTTTATTTTTGTTATAATTATAGTTATAATAAATCAAATTTTTTATTAGAAATGATTAGCAAAATTTACTAACATATAGAACAGTTTTGGGGCATCATTCTGATATAAAATAGATAAAATCGTGGAGTTTCACAAGATGTAGATAAACTACTGTCATGATTAAAATTTTTAATTTTATTTTTTTTATATATAATATTTTTATTTTATATTTTCTTTTATCTGCCTATGTATTTTGTTTACCCGTATTTTCCCTATTATTAATTTTACTGTTGTATTAGTAAATTAATTAATTCTACTAAAAAGGAAAAATCTAGATGTGGCTTGGTGGCTTAGGACTAAAAATCGCGAATACGCAATAATTATCGTGAGTACGCGAATGCTCCAAGCCCCAAATAGTCTGCTACTCGCGTATATGTGGTAGAAATCGCGAATTCGTGAAATTTATCACGAATATGTGAAATTTTTCGCGAATACGTGGTAGCCCTCAAAATGTATATAAGACCTAAAAATTTTAATAAAGTAAAAACTAAGTTCGACTTCCATTTTTAAAGCATTGACTACATAATAAATACAATACTTATCATTTGAATTCGACTTTAACCTTAATAATCCTTGTGAGACTCAATTCAACGGACTGAATTGACTTGTAACTTCGTAACGCATTATTATAACTCGAATTCA
Source organism: Gigaspora rosea (assembly GCA_003550325.1). Lineage (NCBI taxonomy): Eukaryota > Fungi > Glomeromycota > Glomeromycetes > Diversisporales > Gigasporaceae > Gigaspora > Gigaspora rosea. Next base: position 160,811 of record QKWP01000498.1, on the reverse strand, counting down.
TGTATGAGTTTTGTGAATCCTTTTGTCATGTGACTTAACTTCCATTCGAACTTCGTATATAATAAAGTTTTAGTTGATATAATTATACTATAAAAATCGCCTTCTTTAGCATCGCCAGTCTCAGTCGATTCTTTGGAAATTAGATTTTTCGGCCAAATCAATTCTCACTACTATGAGAATTCTAAATTACATATATTTCGACTCTGAAATTACCACCTGATCAAAATCTACTAAATATCGGTCTACTCTATATCCTGTGATACACATTTTGATCCCACCATTATACCTTATTATTAGTTTTATTGATAGAAATTTATTGATATTCCCTCATATTAGCATCACCAGCATCTGCGTTTATACTTTACTGTGGTAATTTAGTGATAGAGCATCCCTTCGCTCTCTACGTATTATTTAGTCCTTACAATCCTCGTGACTTATATTTCACTATATTTATACCCCTCTACCCGTAATCGGTTGGAGCTTTAAATTGGCACTATTGTCTATACTGTTTTACTGCTCTCCCAATTCAACTGTTACATTTGGTGCCGATTGTGTAGAAATTGAAATCAAACACCTGACCTTTTCTTTAAATAAAAATATACATATTAGTTCCTCATTATATAAAATTCAAAAACTTAATAAATTACAAACTTATCTTGGAATAAAACATGGCTCAACGTGGTCAAATTCCACAGCCTGTAAATCCTCCACAGCCGCCAAATCCAGCTTAACAACCTAATCCAGCAAACCTGCCACAGTAGCCTAATCTGCTACAGCAACCTAATCTGCCCCAGCAACCACCGCAGGTCCAAGTTCAACAGCCTCAACAGCCACCTAACTTACCTCCAGTACAACCATAGCCTAATTCTTTGGATAACCTTGCTGCTCAAATTGGTAAATTAATTCAGCAAATGCAGGTGGCACCCGCACCACAAATTAATTACAATGCTCCCAATAGGGAGCTTAGTCTGGTCTCCTACTCCGATTTTTTGGGTGGTGACCAGGACCCCCTTATCTGCCTTGACGAAGTTGAGAAAGCCTTTGCCACTAATTTAATAAACAATAATCAATGTATCCCTATTGTTGTACATCATTTAAAAAGCTTAGCGGCTACTTGGTGGGCTACGAATCAACGACAACCTAACCCTATTAATGCTTGGGACGACCCTGCTCACCAGGACCGGAGCTTTCGTCCTAATTTTATAACTCAATTCTGAACCCCTATATTGGAGGGTAGTGGTTTGCGCAGTTAGCTACTCGTAAACAACAGCTCAATGAAGACGTGGATGCATACTACATGGCTATACAGGAGCTTTTACGCCATATGGAGTTTGGGAACCAACAGTATCCAGAAACTGCTCATGCCCAATTTTTTTTTAATGGGTTACGACCAGAAATAGTTCTTGCTGTTGCTCCATCTACTCCTAACACGTTACAAGCAGCTTATGAACGCCCCAAGATGTATGAAGGTGCTTGTAGGCAGAATCTTCCCTATCTTGCTACCCCCATAACTGCTTTATATTCATTGCAGTTAACATCTGCTGGGGTTCCTTCTTCCTTGTCAACTTCCTAGAGGTTGGAACCGGTTTTAAATATTCGAGTTTATCACATCTAAATTCGAGTTTATCACACCAAAATTCGAGTTTATTACGTCATTTATTAATAGTTTATGTGATAAACTCGAATTTTGGTGTGATAAACTCGAATTTAGATGTGATAAACTCGAATATTTAAAACCGGTTCCAACCTCTACAACTTCCGACTCGGCTATAGAAAAGTTAACTGAAGCCGTTAATAAGATGTTGACCCAGCTCCAAGATCGATGACCACCTACTTCAGTAAATTCTTTTAGGCTAATATGCTACAAATGCAGCAAGGCTGGACATATTAGTCAAAATTGTTGTGCTCCTATTTCTTTTACTTCTGCACCACCAAATTCCCCACAAAATTATATCCCAGGTGGGCACACGTATAACCCTGTTCAATCTCCAGTTCCAGTTACATACCCTTATTCTAATATAGTTCCGCAAAGCTCGGCTGTACCTAATGGCTCTAATATTATGAGTAATAATAATAATATCCCCTCACCTGAGAATACAGGAACTAAGGCTCAAGATGTTTTGCAAGCTTTGCTTGCTATGACTACTAATTTAAATTCTTCTGGTAACCAATATACTAGTCAGAATAGTTCTGAGTCGCAGAATAATCCAGCTCATAATCAATCTACGTATATTAATATTCCCATTGAGGATGTACCCCTATTTGCTGTTGGGTCTTGTGACGATGTTAAGCCCCATAGTACAGTACGTGAATCCAAATGGTACTAGAAAGAGGTTGGTGACCTAGAGATGAGAGAAGAAGAAACTTTAGAAAAGTTATTACAAAATGAGAAGGAATAAGATAAAGTAGAAGAAACAAAGGTGGTAGAAAATCCTTCTAAAGTTGTCCCAGCTAAACTTAAGCATGCCCCTACTATAAGACGAAAAGTTTTAGAAGATGAGATGCCTCAAATCTCAGCACTTGTTCCACTGTATTCTATTACCACTGATCTACGTGAAAACTGGCCAATATTACGATTGGTCAACTTTTACAGGTTGTCCCTTCCATGCGCACAGAATTGATTCGAAGTTTATATAAAAAGAAGGTTTCTATAAAAAGAAAAATGAGAACAAATATTAGTATTACTGCTGATAACAAATTCACTGTCCTCTATTGTGATGCTGCCATGTTGGGAGAAACCATACCCTTAATTGTTGATAGCGGATCTTTGGGTAGTGTTGTATCTTCTTACTTGTTACGTGGTCTAGGTATTAAAGTTGAAAAACCATCTACTGTGAATATGGTAAATGTACATGGAGAAAGTAAGCGAACTTTAGGAGAAATTTCTGATTTTCCTTTTACGGTGGGAGGAATTAAAATTCCCGTAGATGTTGTCGTGACCGACGCCAATTTCTACAGTGCTATTGTAGGAAATGATTGGTTGTCAAAAGTTCAAGCAAAAATAGATTGGATGACTTCCAAAATGACTCTTATTTGGGACAGTAAAGAAATTGTGGTCCCTGTAGAATTCTGACAGTTTACCCCTGATCCTCTGGGAAAAGATCGACTGACGAAAATTCAAAATTTGGAAGAAGACAACCTGGAAGAAAAAAGTGATGATAGTGATGATGAGTACGAAAGTGAAGAGTTAGAAAATCGAATTTACAACTATTCTGGTATAGAGGATGAAGATTATTTAACTGCCCCAGAAAGCCCTTTAGAATTCCTTAATAATTCAGAGGTAGTACTTGAGATCTCCTCAATGTCCACTTCTTTTTCTGCGCCTTTTATGCCCGTTTTTTCTTTACTACCTATTATAGATATGATTAATAGTGATGGCGATGATAGTTATAATTCTGATATTATTCGAACCTTACCTTTGTATTACGAACAAGAAGAAATTTTACTGCCCGCGCCAAATTTTAATAACCTTCTCCCAATAGTTTGCCATGTTCCACAATTATCTTCTACACCTGAACAGGAATCTTCTTGTTTACCTAACCTGATATCTTATTATAATTCTTCTATCCATCCTAATAGATTAATTTCTCCCTTTGTAAGTCAGACTTCTGTTTCTCTATTTTATGAGTCGGACAATTCCTGTAATTTTAGTGATGGGTGGTACCCAACATATGGGGATAAAATTAAAGAATACCAGTTTAATGAGAATAACTCAGATGCTGATAGTATAATTGATGAAGTTTGAAGACAATTAAAAGAAAAAAAAATTTTAATCCCCATAACTACTCCAAAGTACAATTTAGCAGAAAATACTCATTTTCAAGAAGAAGAGGCAAAGCTGGACCCTCGAGGGCATATTCTTACCAGGTTTACCGAAGGAAGTAATTACGATCATATAGTTGATATTTTTGATTATTATTTTGGGGAACAATTACTTCCAAAAGATACTTATAATATAGGAGACTTAGAAGGAGAATAGTATACTCGGCTCCATAGTTTTTTGGAAGAGAATTCAACGATATTTGCATGGGAAGGAAAAAAGCTGGGACGGACTGCCTTTATCAAACATCACATTGAAACTGGAAATGCTTTGCCAATAAAGCATAACCCCTATCGTCATTCACCTGCTAAAAAGAGAATCATTAAAACAGAACTCACAAAAATGTTAAAGAAAGGTTCATCCAACCCTGTTACAGCCCCTGGACATCTCCAGTTGTGCTTGTCCCGAAGAAAGATGGAGAGACATAGTTTTGCATTGATTACCGTAAGCTCAATTCGGTGACTCAAAAAGACAATTACCAATACCACGAATCCAAGACCTTTTAGATGCTCTAAATGGGTCATCATGTATAGTTCTCTAGACCTAGCCAGTGGGTACTGGCAGGTCGAAGTAGAGGAATCAGACAAATTGAAAACTGCTTTTACTACTCCATTCAGCATATTTATGTTCCACGGCATGCCCTTTGGATTAACCAATGCTCCGGCAACATTTCAACGATTGATAGACTTCCTTTTACAGAATATAGTAGGAGAGTGTATTGTTGTATATTTAGATGATATTAGTGTGTACTCTTAATCCTTTGACGAACATTTATACCATCTAAATGTGGTTTTCACTCAACTTCAGCAGGCTGGACTCGCTTAAAACCTTCGAAATGCTACTTCGGTCGAAGGGAATTAAAATTTCTGGGTCACATCATCAGTAAGCAAGGGATTGTGACTGACCCAGCAAAAGTCGAGACCGTTAAGAACTTTCTGATTTCGCGCAACTTAAGACAATTAAGGAGATTTTTGGGGTTAGGCTCATATTACTGGAAATTTATTAAAAACTTTACCCACATAGCCGTACCTCTTAACTATTTATTAAAAAAAGGAGTTAATTATAAATGGACTATGAAACAACAAGAGGCTTTTAATACTCTTAAAAAAAAATTAATCACTGCACCCATTTTGGCATACTCTAACTTCTCTAAAACCTTCATACTTTTTACTGACGAGTCAGATATTGCCCTAGGAGCAATTCTATCGCAAAAGAATGAAAGAGAGCATGAACAGATCGTATATTACGCTAGTCGAAGTCTTACTAAAGCTAGGAAAAATTATACTATGACTGAAAAAGAGTATCTTGCTATAGTATGGGCCATGGGGTATTTCCGGCCGTATCTTCACGGCACCCGTTTATTCTTTATATAGATCATTCCACCCTAAAATATTTATTTGATATCAAACTGCCCCAAGACCGACTTGCTCATTGGGTAATAACCCTCATGGAGTATTCTTTTACAACTATCTATAGGCCCGGAAAGCACTACACTAATGCCGATAGTTTGTCCCGTATCTATCTGGATTCTGTATCCAAATAGAACCCTGCTGATAAAAATTTTTGCCCTATAAAACTCACACAAATAATTAGTGAAAAAAACCAAATTAATTAAAACAATAATAGAAATATCAGTTTAAATTTCCCTTCTATGAAAAATTCGATAATCCAGTCCAGGTTTCAGTGTTCTGGCATTTCTATTTAACCTCTTTTCAAAGATTTCTTTTTTTCTCTCTAGAGTAAAATATTTCCCGTCCCTAAATAAAACATATAGTTATAATCTTTTATATTAGTATTGAAAAAAAAATTTTACCCATCCAATTAAGTTCGTTTGAGATAGTAAATATGGATCTCGACATCTACACGCTTTACTTGAAATATCTTATAGACGCCACGGTGCCGTCCTACTTCGCAGCCCCAGATATTCAAAGTTTAAAATATCAAGTCCGGCATTACTGTATAATTAATGGATTATTATACAAAAATAATCCCCGTATTCTGTCGCAACCATTACGGGTTTTAAAGAAAGGAGAAGTTGCGGCCATCCTCTTCAGTATGCATAATGATCTCCTTTCTGGACATTTCGGGTTTTATGCCACTTATTAGTGAGTCGCATGGAGATAATATTGGCCCCAAATGGGTAATGATATCAAAGACTATGTACAAACTTGTGATATATGCCAAAAAAAAAGAAACACGCTACCCGCTTATCTCTTTACCCTATTAAAATTGGAAGTTCTTTTGATCGCATAGGTATTAATATAGTTGGGCCTCTTCCTGTTACTATAACCAAGAAAAAGTACATTGTTGTCGCCACAGAGTACCTTACAAAGTGGCCTGAAGCCTATGCATTAGAAACTGCTGACATTGAAAGCGTTGCTGCTTTCATTTTCGAGGATCTTATTTGCCGTCACGGGAGCCTGAAAGAAATACTCTCGGATCAGGGCACTCATTTTTGTAATAAACTTATCCTTGCCCTTTGTAATCGATTATGTGTTACTCATTATACTTCAACTACCTATCATCCACAAACTAACGGATTAGTAGAGTGATTTAACCAGACGCTCTGTGGCATTTTAACAAAATGCGTAAACCAATTTAAAAAAGACTAGGACATTTATATACCTTCAGCTCTTTTTGCTTACCATACTACTTCACACTGGACTACTGGATACGAGCCTTTTTTCTTGTTATATGGATGAACCGCTCTTTTACCGTTAGAAACCTCTGTATCCACTTACCAAACTCGGCCTGGTACCGAAAAAGAACTACAAGTTCAAATTTTAAGCCGTGTAGAAAATTTATTAGGTGCTTTAACAGAAGCACAACAAATAGCTGTAAAAAAATAAAGAAAGCACAAATAAAGCAAAAAGAACAATACGAAAAAAGGAACAAGCTTGAATCATGTGGCATTGATCAAGTCCTTTTATATAAAACTAATTTGGAAACATCATACAGTGCCAAATTAGAATTACGTAATACAGGCCCTTATTACGTACATGATGTACTGCCCTATGGCCTATATAAATTAAGAACAATGGACAGTCACGTGCTCAAAAATAAAATCTACGGTAACTGGTTATCACGCTATTATTCAAGGCACGAACTCTGTGGGACCCCCTTAAACTATAGTCGCTCTCAATAATAAAAGAGCCACAAATCCTTTTCATTTCTATCTCTTCTTTTCCTTTTGTAAATTTTTATACTTAAGAACTATGACAACGATCCCTACTCATATCGAAAAGACATTAGCTAAATTGAGAGCCCAGATGGAAAAAGCTAAGATTGAAGGCACTTATCACATTTCGTCCCAAGGAATAGTTTATTCCTTAGGAGACCAAGCGCAAATTTTAACAATCAGAAGTCTCCAACGAGAAACTGACTCACAAATGCTTCGGCGAAAATTAGATACTTTCCTTGATAATCTACGATAGTCTGAACCTCCAGTTGACAACTTGAAGTCCCTTTCGGTAATACTTGGGAAGAAAAAGTTACTTATGTATGTCAACATATCGATTCCGCATGTTCTGGACAGGCTGCGCAATTACCATATTATTTTTTCTTGAGAGCCTTAATGGAAGAAAAAGCGTGGAGTCAAGACGCTAAACAAATAATTAGAAAAAAATTAGAAATTACAAACTCCATAACCTTATCACGCCAGCTCAAAGGACTTATTACTTATACAGGGCTCATGGTCCCTCCCACCTATTTTCCACTCGTATTATTACCCCATACGTCCTCCAACGGTTGTTCAAGGAAGATTTTGCTCTTTTACACACCGAAGCTCAAATACTATCCCAGCAAGAAATAGACTAAGTCCTGGGGGTAACTCATCTCGCAGGAGCTCGAAATTAAGGAGAGCAAATGTCACGATTAAAATTGTTATTTTTATTTTTTTTATATATATTATTTTTATTTTATATTTTCTTTTATCTGCCTATGTATTTTGTTTATCCGTATTTATCCCTATTATTAATTTTACTGTTGTATTAGTAAATTAATTAATTATACTAAAAGGAAAAATCTAGATGTGGCTTGGTGGCTTAGGGCTAAAAATTGCAAATACCCGATAATTATCGTGAGTACGCGAATGCTCCAAGCCCCCGTGGTAGAAATCGCGAATTCGTGAAATTTATCGCGAATACATAAAATTTTTCGCGAATATATAGTAGCCCTCAAAATGTATATAAGAACTGAAAATTTTAATAAAGTAAAAACTAAGTTCGACTTCTATTTTTAAAGCATTGACTACATAATAAATACAATACTTATCTTTTGAATTCAACTTTAACTTTAATGATCCTTGCAAAACTCAATTCAACAGACTGAATTGACTTTTAACTTTGTAACGCATTATTATAACTCAAATTCATATAACGAGTTTTGTGAATTCTTTTGTCACGTGACTTAGCTTCCTTTCGAACTTCGTATTAATAAAGTTTTAGTTGATATAATTATACTATAAAAATCGCCTTCTTTAGCATCGCCAGTCTCAGTCGATTCTTTGGAAATTAGATATTCTGGCCAAATCAATTCTCACTACTACGAGAATTTCTAAATTACATATATTTCGACCCTGAAATTACCACCTGATCAAAATCTGACTAAATATCGGTCTACCCTATATCTCGTGATACACATTATGATCCCACTATTATACCTTATTATTAGTTTTATTGATATCAATTTATTGATATCTCCTCATATTAGCATCACTAGCATCTGCGTTTATACTTTACTGTGATAATTTAGTGATAAAGCATCTCTTCGCTCTCTATGTATTATTTAGTCCTTACAATTCCCGTGACTTATATTTCACTATATTTATACCCCTCTACCCGTAATCAGTTGGAGCTTTAAATTGGCACTATTGTCTATACTGTTTTACCACTCTCCCAATTCAACCGTTACACTACGTATACTAAGAAATGATCATTCAGAATTTTTATTGTAATAGCATTATTCATGGACATCTTACAACAATGTTAGTGTAACGAATTGAATTTTTTGAAATTGTAGAAAATTCCTCCAGCTCCATTTTGTGTAATAGCAGTCAATTTTGGTAATACCATAATATTATTATTATGGGCAGCGTAGTTACTGTAATTGTGTAAGACTAGTTTTTCAGTATAGCGCTAAATTTTTGGCGACACGCATAACGCTTAGGGGAGTAACAAAAATCAGGTGATTTTTAGGGAGTGAGGTGGTAAAAAAAGTTAAAATTATATATAAGAACCTGACTATTTATATATTAAGGAAGAGGGAGGGGGTAGGCCTCTGATAAAAAATAATCAGGTGATTAATGACACTGCCCTTAATTTTTAGCGCATCGTTAGAAATTCAGCGTAACGTCTAAAAATTTAAAATGTGTGTAAATCATAAAAATTTAATAAAAGAAAATCAGTTCACGCCTATTACAAATTTCATAAGAATAAATATGCTTATCCGGCAGCTTACTATGATAGTGCCTGCCAAATAAGTATACAATATTGGGCAAAAGTTGTAGAATAAAGTAATTTAGCAAATGATCACATGCTGATTTGCGGCACATATAGCCAATCATTTGCCATATTACTGTATTTGACAATTTGCCAAATATTGGTGTTATCTGGCAATTTATAATCATGAGTGGTAGGGAGTTGCTCGCTGAGTTTTAATTTAAATAACCATGTTTACATCATAACACATGAAAAAATATCAGTAAGAAATTTTTTCATGATCATATGAGTTTGTCGGATAACTCGAGTTATTTGGCAGTAATTGCGTCATCTGCCAAATAACTTCGTTATTTGGCAGCTTACGTAATTACTACCAAAAACTCGAGTCATTTAGCAAGCACAATCGTCGTAAACCACTGGATAACACTATTATTGTATGCTACACAGCCAATAACTTGTTTATCTGGCAGCGAATTTAATATGTGTCATTTCTGGGTCCCTTTGGGACCCAGAAGCTGACATATTAAATTCACAGCCAGATAATGAAATTATTTTACAAATAATTTCCGTTATTGGCTGCTTCACATCCAATAACTATATATTATCTGAATTGTATTATTCCCGAATTCGACTTTAAATATAATAAGCTCTTCTAGTCTCAATTCAACGGAATGATTTAACGTTAAATTCAGAATAAGGTTTATTATGACTCGAATTCCTAATATAATAAATCTCTGCCAACCAGTCATGTGATTCAAGTTAAAGTTTGAAATTTAAAAAAAATAGTAACTGCTCCAATTTCATTATCATCACCAGTGTCAGATATGACTTCTAAACTCGGAACTGTATTCGTCACAGGAACTTAAAATTATCTTTGATATCATCTTATCTTTAGCATCATTATCTATAAACATCAACTTGCCATCATCACATCAATCATATTGCTTTCGATAGCTTTGTCTTTACTCTAAAAACATCGAAACTATATAAGAATTCTCTTATTAAATGTTATACATCATCTTTACGTAATCGTTTTGAGCCAAAGTGACTCAGTGTTTAGGCCACGCAAAGTTAAATTTTCGATTTTCATTACCTGCTGACCCATTCCAATTTGTTTTTTTAAGTCCCAATTGCTTCAGTTATTCTATTTTTGCTATTTAATTTTTTCCATAAATTACTCCGGTATCACCTGATGGAGGTCTTGTTTTCCAAAATTGTCTGACATTACCGATAGAAAAATTTGTGACTGCCAACCCCCAATTTTCTGATTCTGTATTATGCAAAGCAGAGATGGCATGTCACAATGTCCAATTGATTTCAATTTTTTTTGGACATATGTCCAATTTCAATTGGACATATGTCCAAAAAAATTGAAATCAATTAGACATTTTGACATGCCAACCTAGATGCAAAGCGTAAAATTAACTTTGTATGACCTTAGATGGCTATTAATTTATAACAGATTAATAAAAAAAATCTGACCGACCGGGAATTTTGAAACCCCATGTAATACAAAATGAAAAATTAACTTTGTGTGACCTAATCATCATGCACACTGATATCACGGCTACAGAACCTAATACGATATATGCTCTTGTACTGCTATCAGAACCACGAAGACTAATCAACAAACATGAGATTCTTGCATTATATTATAGCTGCAAAGCCTAATTACCAACATGAGAGCCATGTATTGCATTCATAGCCATTGTGCCTAATCACCAATATAAGGTTTTTTCGTTGTCCTTAGATTGAGGCACTGGGAAAAACATGAGATGATAGAGCCAGCCTTCACTACAAGGTAAATGATAGCAAAAAGAAAAATAACTTACTCTATTAAACAAAGCCCCTGATTAGCAACAGACCATTCTCACGCTACTAATTACATATTCTGAAATTATTATTACCACGTTTTATTCTTACTCATTATTATAAAATTGATAATGTAAAAATAATTGATTACATTATTTATTTTTGTATAATATAAAGGATCATATGATATTACTAGCATGTGCATTCTCTGTCCAGTTAAATTACTATTTATATTATTTTTTATAAGTTCCTTTATGTAATAAAAAATTATACAATTTTGTTGCAAAAAAACATTTCAATTTAATCATTTCATTTATTATTTACATTTTTTATTTTAATTGCATAATATATTATTTGTAAAATTTATTGATTTACTAGTATTGTTTGTTTTTTTTCTGCTACATCCATAATTATTGTGCTCTAAATCAAGTAATCTATAACAAGAATAAAGCAAACTGCTACAAGACAAAAACAGATTTGTTAATGAAAATGCATACAGTGTGTAAATATTAATTTTAAAAAAGATAATTTGAAAATTTAAATATTATCAAATATGTAACAAAATGTAATTGGCAAAGTTAACGATAATTAGCAGCATCTTAATTACAAGCAATAGTTATTTAGAGTATTGTAAAAAGTATTAATAATTGCCCAAAGTTTAGAAATAGTTTTATATAGTTTCATATATGTATACATAAGTTATGTTGAAGAGTTTTTTTATAACAATAATAACTAAACAATTATAATAATTAATGTCGCGGCTGAAGCTAGAAATTTTAATTCTTTTAATATAAAATTTTCTAAAATTTTTAATATGCATTTTCTTAGCTTTTTTTTAACAGTTAGGTTAGGATTTAGAGTTAGTTTTGATATTAGGAGAGTATAAGTGGATTTTGGTAGGATTTATAATTTTAATTTGAGGTCCACAATTTCCAGCTTCAGTTATTCCCAGCTTCAGCTGCGACAATTAATATATGGCCAACTAAATTTTTTGAATAATTCAATTTGATAAACAGTAGTACTTATTGACTTTATTGCTAGAAATTTGTAAAAGTATAAATATTAAATAGAATAAACTATTGGTATATTATTTGAGTTTAATTTATATATGGAATTTTAAAATTTCAGCATGTCATTTTGAACTTCCCTATAAAAAAGTTGTATGGGTTGTGGTACGGGTTGGTGTCGGGAATGCTCAAAATGGCACAGATCTTGTGGCATATACAGGAACATTTTACGGAATGGTAGGTAAAATGGCATGGACATTGCGGCAAAGGGTAGCACGTAATATCACGTTCTATGATATGGCACATTCAGATAACATGTATGTGTATGTTACACATATGTGACTCAGGATACATGTTGGCTCGTTTCGTGGAGAGCGAAAGATCAGTAAAGGATTTTTTTTTAAAAAAAGAGTGATATCTCATGATTTCACTAATGAAGCTTCCCTGTGTGTCTTAACAAAAAAATTCTTACAAAATTTTGCTTCATATACAGTTAGCTTGTTCATCTTATATTGATTACTTATATAAATTTATGTTTTTATAGTTAATCCAATTATTATTGAGGTGGCACGTGAATTTACATTCATTACCCGTGCCAAATCCTGTACCGATTCGACTAGTAAACTGCTGCAAAATCTATGCAATTTACGGTCTAATTGGCACAAGCACACAGTCCACAAGGTCCACAGAATACCAACCAACTCGGGCCATACCTGTACAAATCCGGACCTTGACCCGTACCAAAATGACACGTGCCCATCCGATTCTATCCCATGCCTATACAGTACATTTTTCTTATATCCCTATGAAAACTCGATACACAGAAATACATGCATAAATACGAAATTGTATGCGGGTAAGAACAGGTTTCAAAATTACTGCATGAAAACTGCATGGAAACTGATCATCCAAAAATTTAATACAAGTTATCACACAAAAAATTGAAATTCGTGCACTATCGTGCATAGTATTATATCATATATTGACATGTATTAATCTTTATGATCACATGACTTCTGTGCATTAACATGCACAATAGTTAAGATTTTTAACAATCATAATTTTCACCATGACATGCACAATTGTTAAGATTCTTAACGATTATAATTTTCATGCACCGACGTGCACAATTGTTAAGATTCTTAATGATCATAATTTCAGTGCACTGACGTCACGGTCATCACAATCGTTAAGATTCCTTAACAATCACAATTTTGTATACTGAAGGCACAATCATTAAGATTCTTAACTATCATAATTTTTGTGTGCTGATGTGCACAATTGTTAAAATTCTTAATGATCATTCTTAACGATCATATCATTATTGCGCTTTGCAAAAATGTGGACCTTTGCAGATCATAATGTTATGTAAAATCACGAGAAATCAGCCAATTCTTGTGGATTTTTAATTCTTTAGAATTTTAAAGATTTTAGATAAAATATAGACGTCATTGATTAAAATTATAGTCAATAATAATTAAAATCTCAGAAATTTTTCTGCTATTATCACCGTGAAATCACAGAATCACACTTTTTGCAAGGGCTATAAGATTCTTAATAATCATATCATTAAGATTCTTAATGATCATTCTTAATGATCATATCGTTAAGTTTCTAATAATCATATCATTAAGATTCTTAACGATTGTTTTTAAAGATCATATCGTTAAGAATATATCTTTAAGATTCTTAACGATCATATCCTTAAGAATTTTAATGACCATATCGTTAAGATTCTTAACATCATTCTGAATGATCATATCGTTAAGATTCTTAACGATCATATTGATAAGATTCTTAATGATTATATAATTAAGATTCTTAACAATCATATCATTAAGAATCTTAATGATTATATTGTTAAAATTCTTAACGATCATGTTGTTAAGAATTTTATCGATCACATCATTAAGCTTCTTAACAATCATATCATTAAGCATCTTAATGACCATATCATTAAGAATATTAATGCTCATATTGTTAAAAATCTTAACGATCATATCATTAAGATTTTTAATGATTATATCATTAAGAATCTTAACGATCATATCATTGAGATTCTTAACGATCATATTATTAAGATTCTTAATGATCATATTGTTAAGATTCTTAATGATTGTTTTTAAAGATCATATCGTTAAGAATCTTAATGATCATATCTTTAAGATTCTTAACGATCATATCATTAAGAATCTTAACGACCATATCGTTAAGATTCTTAACGTCATTCTTAATGATCATATTATTAAGATTTTTAACAATCTTATTAAGATTCTTAATGATCATATCATTAAGATTCTTAACAATCATATCATTAAGAATCTTAACGATTACATCATTAAGATTTTTAACAATCATATCATTAAGAATCTTAACGACCATATCGTTAAGAATCTTAACGATCGTATCATTAAGAATGTATTGTTAAGAATCTTAATGATCATATCATTAAGATTCTTAACGATTATATCGTTAAGAATCTTAACGATCATATCATTAAAGATTCTAAACGATCATATCAAGATTCTTAATGATCATATCGTTAAAATTTTTAATGATCATATTGTTAAGATTCCTTAATGATCACATTTTCTGTGCATTAACATGCACAATCATTAATGTTCTTAATGTTAATTTTTATGATTATGCTGATGATCATTAAGATCCTTAACAATTATAATTCCGTGCATTAACGTGATGATTATTAAGATTCTTAATGACTATAATTTCCGTGCATTGACGTGCACTTTTTTTTATTTTTTTGTTTTTTTTTTGCATTTAACAATAATAATTTCTGTGCTTTGACGTGCACAAATTATATTTGATTTGTAAGTAAATAAATATTTACTAAAAGGAAATAGTGACCCGTCGCCATGGCGACCCTTATATGATCGACCAATCAATTTTAAGATCGGTGATCATATATAAACAATGATTATCCTTTTGATAATCATTTGTTTTTTTTATTTTGATTTAAATACAGTAGTTTTTTTTTTCTTCTCTTTAGAAATCGTCGCTAGAGCCGTTGTCGAAGTCGTCGTTGGAGCCATTGTTCCTAGGAGCCGTCAGTGGAGTCGTCATTGAAGTCGTTGTTGGAGCCGTCGTTGAAGCCTTGGAGTCGTCGTTAGAGTCATCATTGAAGCCGTTGTTGAAGCCTTGGATTAGAGGTCACAAAGTCGTGCAATTCGGGTAGCTTGGCCATTTTTTATTCTTTTCGTATTTTGGTGTCTAGGGGTTTTTTTTTTTTAAGTTCACTAATTCGTCGTTTTTCTCAGTTTGTTCTTTCATCATCGCTTTTTTATTCTTCGTAGTCTTTCTACGGTGCTTTCGGTAAGTTCGTATTTCTTCAGGCAAATATATGTGGATTCTTCATCGTGGTTTCTTCCATAAGTTTGTCATTTTTTTGGTAGGTTTTTCCAAAAAGAATAGCGAATTTAAGGTATATGGACTAACACGTATGTGCTGGTATTTGATGAATTTGGCCTTAAAAAAAGGATATGGCACGAAAAATGTGCAAATTGTAACCGATATAACATGTTTAACACTTGGTACCAAACATGTGACCCGCACAAGGATGGATGTGTGGAAATAAGGATGTCGAATTCTTGGTGGTTATAATCCTATCAGTTGGATAATCAACATTTGTATTTTTTTTAATAATATAATAAAGAAACTGTTTTAAAAATGCCCGAATTTTATTAATAAAAAAAAAAACTTACCCGAATTTTTTAATAAAAAAAAACTTACCCGAATGTTTTAATAAAAAAAAAACTTACACGAATTTTTTAATAAAAAAAAAAACTTAACAGAATTTTTTAATAAAAAAAAAACCACCAAATTTTTTTTTTTAAAAAAAAAACTTACCCGAATTTTTTAATAAAAAAAAAGAAAACTTACCTGAATTTTTTAATAAAAAAAAAAACTTACCCAAATTTTTTAATAAAAAAAAAAAACTTACCTGAATTTTTTAATAAAAAAAAAAAATTACATTAATTTGCTAAACTCCAGCTAATATTAATTAGATAACTAAGTAAAATAATAAAAAAAAAAAAAAA
>QKWP01000498.1:85435-143517 GCA_003550325.1 Gigaspora rosea | reverse complement strand
ATCTGATTGGCTAGGCGATTGCTGCGGACAAAAATCGTAGATCTGACATATCTAAAAGATGTCATATTTATAGCTTATATTCTAGATATTTTATTTATCACATATATATTATTTATTACATATATTATATTTATACTAGTTATACTATATATTTTATTAATAGTAGTTGTAGTATACATTACACATGTAAAAGATATTGACCATTACATTTGTAAAATTTCAAAAAGTATAAAAGCGGCCGATATGGACCCAAGTTCAACATCGAGTCTTCATACTCTTTCAATAATAAAAACAACTATTAACTACACAAATCAAACAGTTATTAGTATCCTCATATACTTCTAATTGTGGCCTCTTTCGTAATTGCAAATTGCCTTAAATCTTCTTTGTAAAGTTTTCTTAAAAACGCCATACTGACTTAGATATACTACAGTAACAATGTTTGAAGTTACACAAAGTGTTCACTGTCTAAGATCACTCTAGTTACCTAATATCTTTGAAGAAGTGGATATAGGATAACAATATAGATATATATTATTATGTGTTATGTATAAGGGCAGCGTCATTAATCACCTGATTATTTTTTATCAGAGGCCTACCCCCCTCCCTCTTCCTTAATGTATAAATAGTCAGGTTCTTATATATAATTTTAACTTTTTTTACCCCTCCCCCCCTAAAAAATCACCTGATTTTTGTTACTCCCCTAAATATATGATATTATATGTTACCTCATATTGTGAGGTTGTAAAATGTTCCTGATAAATAGAAATAACTGTAACTAACTACTTTTTTATTCTAAACTATCAATACTGTCTATCCACAAGACTTAAATTCTAACATGGTAGGCTGGAAGAGGCGTTGATTGACTTGGTTCGAGAGTTAGAGCTTGAAGACTTGCTGCGGCGGTTCGAAGTAGGATAAGTATTTCTATATATATATATATATTTCCTGTATTTCTTTCTTTGGTTTAAGTAGGCACTAATTAATATCTGTTTCTCTTCCGTAGGTTGAAATAGTCGATTTCAGTCATGAACTTGGTCTACGGCATCATGGGACAAGAGCTATCAGGTTGCCGATTGGAGTTGACGTAATTTTCCGATTCGGTTTGAGGATGATCCCACATGTTGGTAGAGTACAGGAATTAATTAGCGGAGTAGTTAATTGCACAATAAATAAGGTAATCAATAATCTAATCAATACGGGTTTTATATAAATTGCTTTTGTTGATTACTAAGCCTTTTATTCTTTTACTACTTTTAGTTTGAAATCAGGTTTTATGATATTCTCAAAGTTACGATTTATACAAAAGAAAATTTTGAGAACAAAAATGGCAAAGGTTCAAGGGAAGTTTGTTAACTTTCAATAGGAAATTTCAAGAGAAACAACTACTAACACTTCTACACTTATTTTGAAGGTTATTCTTGAACTCTACACTTGAGTTAGTTTTTATTTGAACGAAAATAGGTCATGTATTTATACTTTTTACAGTACTGCGTCTCTTACAATATTGCTACGAATTTATCAAATACTAACTAGTTTTTCTAAACTAATTATATTTGATATCCTTGATATCTTTAATATCGCTAATATCTTTACTATCCTAAGGATTTCTATAATACTTGATATCTTTAATGGTAGAGGGTATGTAGATTATTTTTATTAATAAACTAGTTACTAAAAATTTTATATTTAATAATAAAGAAAATTTTTATCAAGTAACCATATTAAATTTTTAAATAGAATTGTAGAGGAGGTTTTTCTGATTTTAACGGTGGTCAAATCATTAAAATTGGCCCAGTAGAACCTAAGATATAGTTGTTTTTATCTTCACGACACTATTTTACTTATTGTTTACATGTGATTTGATTGGCCAATTTGTGATCGCCCTGCAGAATAGACCCCGCCCCGCAAAAGTTGATACTATAAAAACTTTATCAAATTTTATTCAAAATTAATAAAATTTTTATGATATGTGTAATTTTTTATTATCAACAATTTTTACTTAGTATACAAATACAATTTATATAGTAAAAAATTAACTTTTATATGTAGCAACTTTTAAATTCGCAATAAAAATATTTTTGGTCACTCATTTATTAAGGGAACCGCTATTTACACCATGGTTTTTGCTATTTGCACCATGGATTTCATGTAACAGTAGATCATCAATCAACATTTTCTATTTGCACCATGGTAATATATGTTGCACCAATAAAAACTCATCTTTTTTTGTAGATTAATAGTTATTGGCGCTGTTAATGTCATGTAACATTATACAAATCTTTTTTTGGTAGCCTAATCTAATGCAGGCCAACCCTAACCCTAAATTTATAATGCGGGCAAACTCTTACTCTAATTTTTTAAAGCCTTAACATAATGCGGGCCAGATTTTCACAATTTTGTGTAACCTTGGGCTATATTCATGTTGCACCAATAAAAACTCGCCTTTTTTTGTAGATTAACAGTTATTTGCACCGTTAATATCTGGTAACATTATACAAGTCTTTTTTTGGTTACTTAATCTAGTAGGTCTGCTAACCTAATTTTATAATGCGGGCCAACCCTAACCCTAATTTTATAATGCGGGCCAACCCTTACTCTAATTTTTTAAGGCCTTAAAAAATTAGGGTAAGGGTTGGCCTGAATTATAAAATTAGGGTTAGGGTTGGCCCGCATTATAAAATTAGGTTAGCAGGCCTACTAGATTACCAAAACAAGATTTGTATAACATTATACGACATTAATGATGCGAAATAACTGTTAATCTACAAAAAAAGGCAAGTTTTTATTGGTGCAATATATATTACCATGGTGCAAATAGAAAAGGTGATTGATGATCTACTGTTACACAAAATCTATAGTGCAAATAGCAAAAACTATGGTGTAAATAGCAGTTCCCTTTATGATCTACATACCCTCTACCCTTAAGATATCTGATATATTTGACATACTTAATTTCTTTAGGATCTTTAAGATATGAACTATCTCAGATCGTCAAATCAAGTTTAGGGCAGGTAAAAATGTATTATATCTCTAGGGGCTTATAGTATTATATGCTAAACTCAAGGGGCCTATACTTTAAATACAAATATGTTATAAAAAATAAACTATACCGAATTTTTAAGGGACCTGGTACCCTGACTCTTCTTACAATTCTCCCTGTTTTATTTATGAGTTCCACGAGTAACTTTTTACAATAATTCTTGGTACTCAGTAACAGTCAGGTGGCGGGCTAAAGTAATAGTGGTATACTTGGAGCAGTATAATTGTTTCATACCGTGTCCTTCAAAGATATAGTAGATGCGTGAGGAAGCAATAAAGTAGTGGGAAGTGATCAATTTCTGATAAAGGTGTCATTTGTTAGGAGGAATAACGTCAAGGAGGGTGCCTAAATAGAAGGCGTACACTAGGCTTTCAACTCGGTTGCCCAAGCGAAGGGCTCGCAACAGGAGGTGGTAAACGGCGGAAGCTGTGGCTTCATTGATTTGGTCAGCACTAAAAGGGCAAAGTGCTGGGTCCACATCAATTGAGTTGAGAACATACTAGTCATACTGGATTTTCTGGACGGAGGAGAGGTTTCTCTTTTTTTTTTGTCTGTTGTAGTTAGTGGGAAAACTACACGTCTTTTTATATTCTTTGTGCATAGTACAGTTTTAATAATCTTTTATTTACAGGTACTATAATCACTTTTCCTCCTAATTCTCTTAGTTTGTACACGCCTTTCAAGAGATTGTCATGGATGTAATATGGGCCCTTCTATTTGGGGACGAATTTATGCCTATGCGTGCCCATTATTCTGAAATTGTAAAGAAGGACCTTATCACCTATTGCAAATTCAGGCTTGGGTTGTATAGGTCGATCATATTGTTCCTTCTGTTTCTCCTGTGTCACTTGTATTGATATAATGCTTGTTCACGGGCTTCAGGTAGGTCATGGTCGATCTTGTACATTCTTTGAATGATCATTTCGTTCAGCAAGTCTGGTGATTTACTAGGATACATGGGTAGCTTGGCTTTCCTCCCATAAACCAAATAAAATGGGATCTCATGTGTAGAGGCAAGTTTTGCAGTACGGTATGCAAAAAGAATTGGGAAAAGTAGTAAATCCCAGTTGGTTACGTTTACTACTAACCGGAAAATTGCATTACAGAGAGTCTTGTTGAAGCGCTCTACAAGCCCATTTGCTTGAGGGTTATACTGGGTCGAGTACTGGTGTCTGATAGTCAAAGCCACGAGTAGCTCGTCAATAAGCCGATTTTGGAAGTGGGACCCTTGATCAGACAGTATGTAATTTGGACAACCATGCCTGTATACTATTTCCTCATAAATAAATTTTGCCACTTCTTCAGCATTGTCTCTAGGGATGCGCGAGCCTCAGACCATTTGGTCATGTAGGCGATTGCGATTACGATATACTGATTGGACCGGGGGTAATAGGTAGTGGTCCTACGATATTAATGCCAATCCGGTAAAAGGGTGAGTCAACTGGTATGGGGTGAAGTACTTCTTTAATATTTCCTGTCCCATGCCGCTGACAGGTCTCACATATCTTAACGCATTCATATATATCATTGTATATTTGGGGCCAAAAGTAGTAGTCTTGCATTTTATGAAACATGACCCGAGTTCCAAAGTGGGCTCCTGTCGGGTAATCATGTAATAGGGTTAATATAGGGTCGAGTACCCTTCCTGTAGTACTTTTAATAGCGCTCTATCTTTCTTTTTCTTATACAGTATAACCCCGCAATAGTCACATTCGCATTAGTCACAATCTCGCTATAGTCACCTTAATTTTTCTATTTAATTATATATACTATATATAAATTTTAGCTCGCATTAGTCACAATCTTGCAATAGGCACATAGAAAGTCTGATTTTGGCACGTGATTATTGCAAGATTTGACTGTATAGGTTCCTGTTCTTCGTTTGAAATGCTCAACTTTTTCTTTCCAACTGTTTTCGGTCTGGGTGGTCGAAGTGCTGCGGATACTGCCAGTACCTAAATAGTCGTTTAAAGTTGTGTATTGCTGCAGGTCTATTGCTGATATCCTTGTGTTGGTCCTTTAGGTTTAACAATTTCGCCAGGTACTGACAACCTGGTCTGAATTGAGTTTTACGTCAGATTTGGGATAGCTTCTTCGTAGGTGTAGCTTTGGTTGTCTTTGCAGAGTGTAGTTTTTTTACTATACCCTGGTTAATTTTGTACATTTTATTTTTTTCACGATAGAGTCCTAAAGTCTTGCTCTTTCTTTCTTGCTCTTTCTTCAAGCTCAGTGGTGCTTTCTCTTATTTTGGGTAAGTTGAGTCTTTTTCTTCCTCCTTTTATTAGTCGAATTTCACTTATAGGTGTCTCCTGTTTATCTTTTTCAACGCCAATTCCATCTTGATGGCGGTATCTAACCTTATGGATATCTTTCTAGATACTCTTTTCTAACTCTTCTCTTGAGCATGCAACATATGCGGCGTTACGCTATGATATCCTACCAGTGCTTTCTTTAAGTCTTATCTGGCATGTGATATGGACATATTCTTTCTTATTTCCGTCCTTTCTTTTTTCTCTCAATTATCAGTATTTCGATATTACTTTCTTGCTTGATCTTTACTTCTTCAAATCTTGATAGGTATCGACTTTATTTGGCTATAATTCTTCTTTTGGTTTGTACTTCTCTTGATAATTCTAATGAGTTATCTTGTGTAGATAGGGCCCCACAACTCGCCCTATCACATCCTAACTATCCTTGTTCTATTGTTAGGTCTGTTGTTCAATTTTTGATCGATATAGAAGTCACGGGTATCATGAACCTTTCAATAGGTTAATTGAATAGAGCCCCTCTCCTCACTCTACCCCATCCCGATTATCTATACTCTATTATCGGGTCTGTTTATACAAGTATTTGTAAAAGAAAATTTTTTTTACTTAATTTTTCTATTTATTTTCTGGCTCTTGGTCACATGATTTCCTGACCAAATATCTTACTCGTAACCACATAACCAAAAGTAGATTAGTATATTTATTTAATTGGCTCTCTCTTTTTTTTTTGTATTTATTCGTCTTGACTTTGTTCCTTTACACACTATCATAGGTCTCCCAATCAGTGTGTCCATCAAAAGGTTGAGCCCATTCCTCAGGGTCGATATCCATGTGGGAGCTCACGCCATCGTTAATGCTGGAATCCCACCAGGTTTGATTCCAGGTAAAGGAAGGATCCTCCACTCCAGTGGTGGTATAGTTAATTTCTTCTTCGAGTCCTGGTCCTGTAGTCGAATCTCTCCACTGTGATAGGTCAATAAGGTAGACTTCGTCTATGTCCATGGGTTGCGACTCATAGGTATATTGGTAGGTAGAACTTTCATAGTATCCTACTCGTCCTGTCCAAGATACTTCCTACCACAATTCATAAGCCAACTGCTACAGTAACTCTTCTCGGTACCAGTCTTGTTCCATTTGTGGGTTGGTAAGTTCCCATTCGAACTCTTGGCTTGAGTACTCAGAGTCGTTTATTTCATTTTCTTCATTGAGGTCTAGTAGTAACTCTTCTTCCTCATCATACCATCCGCTGGAGTCTTCTTCAGTCCAGTCAGATAGATCGTTATCAGAGCTATCAGAGGAAGAATTTTCAGTCATAGTGTAAAAGGCTTCTATTTCTTGAGCCATACTGAGAACACCATCTTTCAGAGCGTTTTTTGGCAAACATTTCTGGTTTTCATCTTCAACCACTTGGGCGAGTACGGCAGTAGTACACTCACCTCCCCAGTTCTCCTTATCTGCTGCTTTTTGGTAGCAGCTTAAATTTTTTTCTTTGATGCTTTTTATAGGTTCCTCTGCTACCATACGTGATAGAGTATCAGCGTTATGGTGCTTCCTTCCATCTCGGTAGACAATTGTAAAATTATAAGGTTGCAACTGCAAAATCCACCGGGCTCGACATCCTTTAGGCACTGTAGTTTGGAGCCACTTTAGCAGCGTGGTTAGTTACAATAATGAGGGTTTATACCCAAGGTAGTGGTAGAAATGTTCGACGTACCATATTACAGCATGACATTCTAAGTCAGTGGTGGCATAATTTCGCTCAGCCTGAGTAAGACTTTTACTGGCATAGTCTATGGCATATTCCTTCTTGTCATCACCTTTCTGCACCAACATAGCCCTGAGCCCTACTCTGGAAGCGTCGGTATGTAGGTAGAAAGTCTTGGAGTAGTCTGGGTACCTCAACATGGGGTGGTAATCAGATGAGTTTTTAGTTTTTGAAAAACTTCTTTCTGTCCTTTTTCCTATTCATATTTATTATCCTTTTCTAGAAGTTGATGCAGGGCCTTGGCAGTGGTTGCAAATCCTGGGATAAAGCGCCTATAGTAGGAGGCTAGACCGATAAACCTTCTGAGTTGCCGGAGGTTGGTTGGGTTGAAAAAATTTTTAACTTTTTCGTCCTTAGATGGGTCCGGCTCAATTCCATTACTTCTAACCACGTTCCCTAGGAACTAAATATTGGGCTCAAAGAGCTCACATTTTTCTGGGTTTAGTTTTAACCCTGCAGCTTTAATTTTGGCAAAGACCCTCTCGATATGGTCTATGTGGTCCCAGTATGTCTGGGAAAATATAATAATATCATTCAAATATACTGACACGAATTGGTCCAAGAATTCGTGGAGTATATAGTTCATAGTATGTTGAAAAGTGGCTGGGGCATTGCATAGCCCAAATGGCATCACCTTAAAAGCATAGACACCTTGTTTAGTAACAAAGACAGTCTTTTCTTGGTCTTTGGGTTCGACACCAATCTGCCAGTAGCCACTGGCTAAGTCGAGACTCGAGAACCATTTCACTTTTCCAAATGTTTCCAGCAGGTTGTCGATACGTGGAAGGGGGTACGCATCTTTTTTTGTTACAGTATTTAGTTTGCAGTAGTCCACACATAACCGCCATTTTCCATTCTTTTTAGGAACGATTACTATGGGTGAGGTCCATGGGCTTTTTAGCTCATATATGAGACCATTTTCTAAGAGCTGCTGTATTTCTTTATTTAAGAATTCTTGTTCATCTGGGGCAATACGATAGGTGGCCTGCTTAATTGGCTTGGCATTTCCCGTATCAATTTCGTGCTGTACTTGGGCTGCATAACCTAACTGGTTTGAACAAAAGAAAATAACCTCTCATAATTGTTTAAGATAAGTCTAACTTTTTCTTTTTGCTCCTTACTTAAAAAATTTTTTCACGGCTTCTTTAGAGGTTAGCTCCACTTTTTCGTCCTTCTCTACGGTGAGTAATTCTTTAATGGCCGTTAGGTAGATGGCTGGATTACCAGGTTTAAGACTGGGGTTAGTATGTAGGTTGGTATCTTCCTGGCCTCGTCAGAGTAATAGCTTTCTACTTCTTCGAGGTCTTTCTTATCATAGTTATTGAAGTAGTCATCATCATCATCATAGGTTTCTGGGTGGGTGATTGACGAGTACTCCTTGGTTTGGTAAATGGGTGCTTCAATATTTTTACCTAAGTACCTAAGGAATATCTTCCCTTCGTCGAAGTGGAGTCTGGCACTGACCTTTTGGAACTAGTTCATCCCTAACAGCAATACTTCTTCCAGATTTTCGAGTATCTGGAAGTCAGTAGATACCATTACGTCCCTAATAGCTAGTTTAACACCTGGTATTTTCCCTAAGGCCCTTTTTTTAGTTCCATTGGCAATAACTACCACTATATTGGATGGCTCAGTAATTTGGAGATCTAAATTATCTGCTAGTTTTTTTGATAAGATACTGACTACGGCCCCAGTATCTAATACGGCTAATATAGGATTATTTTTTATCCTAATATAACATTTTGCAGATATAGTTAGGGTACTAGGGGTTGGTTCAGCTAAATTGGTTTCTTCTGCCGTCATTATCAAGGGGCGCCAGAGGGCTTGGGATAAATTCTGCCTTTGCTTAGGGACTTGGAGCAACTGGCCATAGGTAGCATTAGCCCGCTGGTTTAATAAATCTTTTGCTATATTATAGGGTGGCGTCAAATCTACCACAGGGGGTCCTCTTCTACGCCTTAGTCGATCATTGGTTCCTAGCAGTAGGGGTGTAATGAAAACAGAGTCTTGCTCCGGATGATCTTCTTCCATCAGAGTTGGTCGATTTTGCTGCAGGAAGTCCAGCTGGGCTTCTTGACCTTGCTCCAGGACAACTCTATTTCTTAGTCTATCGTTCCAGTTATTTTCTCCCTCAGTCCTATCTTGGCGCTTAACTGCATAAACTTCTTTCTTTGGTCTGGGAGAAATAATATCACACATATTAATAGATCAGGTTTGGTTGATATTTTAGTTGGGGGCAGTAGGGGTTCTTCCGTAAGTTTGACAGGGCTCAAGAGGACAGTTTCGAGCGATATGACCCCGCCCTTCACAATTATAGCACTTAATCCCTCCTGGGGTCACATGTTGGGGCTGGCGTGGGGTTGGGATAGGCTAATTTCCACTGCAGTAGCGAAACTGGTTGTTAATTTTCATAATTAGCAGCCATTTGTTGCATCTTTTTATTTAGGTCATCAAGAAGTTGGTGGGTTGGTCTACTACTAGTATTTCTTTTCTTATAATAATCGCCTGCTTCTACTTTTCTGGTTGCAGATATGGCTTCGTCCAAATTCTTTGGGTCTCTCAGAGACATCAGCATCGCAGTCTGTTCCTTAAGTTCACCCAAGAACATTCGAACAACATAGGCTGCCGGCAGTTGATTTTCAGAGTTTACTTGTTTCAATAATTTTTAAACCTGTAGGCATATTTATCAGTTTCTCTGCTTCACCCTGTACCAGAGTAATTAGCTCTACTTGTCATTGATGTCTTCATTCAGGCGTAGCAAAATATTTCACAAGAGACTTGCCATTGATGTCTTCGTTCAGGCGTAGCAAAATATTTCACGAGAGACTGGATGAAACTATTATTAGGATTTGCCTCGTCATCCCAAAAGAGTAGGTCTTCTTTGTTATCATTGTACCAGATGGCGGCAATACCAGCTAAGTACCCTGAAGCAATCCTCATTTTTCGGGCTGTGGTCCATTTATTGGCGTCAGCGGCCCTTTCAAATGCTTTGATCCATTCGACAGGGTCTTTGTCATCTTCTTCTTTAAAAGTCTTGATATGAACCTAATTATTTTCCCGTGGTATGGGCGGTACATCATACATAGCTATATTTCAAAAAGCTTGCAATTTCTCTAAGTAAGTCCTGCATGGGGTTTCGATTTTTGGGCGCTTTTTCATTAGCTCGCGACCCATGCGGTGAAAGGGGTCTTTCTTCATTCATAGCTCCTTCGATTTCAAAATTTCCAAGGTCAGACATTTTCTTTGGGTGGGACCTATAAACAGCTTGGTTGTGTAGGTTGTGTTTGTGATTGGTTGCGATTGGAAGAGTCGAATCTCACAGTCACCACCAAAATATGAGGTTGTAGAATGTTCCTGATAAATAGAAATAACTGTAACCAACTACTTTTCTATCCTAAACTATCAATACTGTCTATTCATAAGACTTAAATCCTAACGTGGTAGGCTGGAAGAGGCATTGATTGACTTGGTCTGAGAGTTAGGGCTTGAAGTCTTGCTGCGGCGGTTCGAAGTAGGATAAGTATTTCCTATATATATATATATATTTCCTGTATTACTTTCTTTGGTTTAAGTAGGCAGTAATTAATATCTGTTTCTCTTCCGTAGGTTGAAATGGTCGATTTCAGTCGTGGACTTGGTCTACAGTATCACGGGACAAGAGCTATTGGGTTGCTGATTGGAGTTGATGTAATTTTCCAATCCAGTTTGAGGATGTTCCCACGTGCTGGCGGAGTAAGGGAATTAATTAGCGGAGTAGTTAATTGTACGATAAATAAGGTAATCAATGATCTAATCAATACGGGTTTTATATAAATTGCTTTTGTCGATTACTAAACCTTTTATTCTTTTACTACTTTTAGTTTGAAATCGGGTTTTATGATATTCTCGAAGTTACAATTAATACGAAAGAAAATTTTGGGAACGAAAATGTCAAAGGTTCAAGAGAAGTTTGTTAACTTTCAATAGAAAATTTCAAGGGAAACAACTACTAACACTTCTACTCTTATTTCGAAGGTTATTCTTGAACTCCACACTTGAGTTAGTTTTTATTTGAACGAAAATAGGTCATGTATTTATACTTTTTACAGTACTGCGTCTCTTACAATATTGCTATGAATTTATCAAGTACTAACTAGTTTTTCTAAACTAATTATATTTGATATCCTTGATATCTTTAATATCGCTGATATCTTTACTATCCTAAGGATTTCTATTATACTTGATATCTTTAAGATATCTGATATATTTGACATAATTAATTTCTTTAGGATCTTTAAGATACGAACTATCTCAGATCGTCGAATCAAGTTTAGGGCAGGTAAGGACGTATTATATCTCTAGGGGCTTATAGTATTATATACTAAACTCAAGGGGCCTATACTTTAAACACAAATAATAGTGTAACGAAAGAAGACTATATACATATATGTATATAAAAAATAAACTATAACGAATTTTTAAGGGACCGGGTACCCTGACGGTTCTCACAACATAAATATGCACGAGACAATGCACGCGAAAACACATAAAATTGCACGTTAGTACGTGCACCGTTGCGCAGAATCTGTGCCCTTTTACGTGCTTTAAACGCTTTCTTATACATTGTCTCGTATATATTTACGTGCAGGTTCGTGTGGTTCCATATCCAAATTTTTTCGTGTATTGCAGTATCATTCCGTGCTGCAATTTGTTATAGGGTATAGGGCTTCATAATTAATTTAATTTTATTATTACTATATTTTTAACAAGAATTCTATTATATATGTTTTTATTTTAGTATTGCACAATTGTGTCGCGCAACTATTTTATAATATTACAATATTGCGCAATATAGATAGTTACCTATATTTTTTTAAGGTTTGATTTTTATTTCAAATTGTTAAGTTTTATAAGGTGCATTTTATCCATAATCATAATAAAGCTATTTATTTATTCTGTTGCCAATATAAAAGCTTTTTAGGGCTTTTTTCTAATTTGAAATATTTCATATTCTTCTAATAAAAAACATGATATTTTACGCGAAAACCACGAGACTTGTTTATAAATAGCTGCATCCTTTCTAATTATATTCTCATATGCACCTGCATCACCAGCCAAACAATTGTTATCTAGATTAAAATGACATATGTGGTAAAAGAATTACAAGAAAAAGCTGACCAAAATCAGCCCTATAAGAAAAATGGACCGTAAAGGTACGGGTTGGTTGAGTAAAGGCACGGGTTTTGGTGGCACAGATTAAACCCGTATTTGGTACGTAGGAGGCATGGATTGGCACGCCCGTGGTGGACCGTATGCCCGTACAAAATGGACCGTTAATGGCTCGGGTTTTGTAACACTTTACTAGTCCAAATGG
This sequence comes from Gigaspora rosea, assembly GCA_003550325.1. Classification (NCBI taxonomy): domain Eukaryota; kingdom Fungi; phylum Glomeromycota; class Glomeromycetes; order Diversisporales; family Gigasporaceae; genus Gigaspora; species Gigaspora rosea. The sequence continues at coordinate 131,089 of QKWP01000498.1, read as the reverse complement.
CACGGGATTTGGCCAGGTAATTAACGTGAATTAACGTGTGATAAAAAAAAAATATACATACAAGTAGATTACATAAATTTATATCAACAATCAATACAATATAAACAAACTAAAAACTGCTCATGTATCAAAATTTTGCAAGGAATTTTTTTTGTTAAGACACCCAGAGCAGTTTCATTAGTGAAATTATGAGATATCGCAATTTTTTTAAAAAAAATCGTATATTGATCTTTCGCTCTTCGTGAAACGAGCCAACACGTACCACCTTCGACACGTATCATTCCATGAAATGAAGGTGCCATTACGTATGACGTGTCATAACGTGCCACCTCCCCCGTACCACTTTTTACCGTAATATTCCGTCAACAGCTCTATACGTACCACTCCGACCGTGCCATTCCGTGGATTCCAGACACAACCCGTACCACACCCCGGACCACTTTTTTTATAGGGCAGACCTACAATAAATTATTTTCTCCGGTATTTTCACACGACTTAAAATAGAATTTTGAATGCTACCATTTTTAAATGGAAAAATTAAGCTCTCTTTACAATTCATATATTTACCTTGTTTATCACAACCGATAGGATTATAGCCACCAAGAATTTCATCAGTACCTTTAACCTTAATAACTACAACAAGATTAGTTTGTTTATCGCATAAATTCCAAAATGAAGTGGAAGTAAACCCATCGATTCCACGAAGAAGTAATTTAAAATCATATGGATTATTCGTTACTGAATATAGATTATCTTTCATATCAACCCATGAGTAATCTCCGCTGCATGTGCTTCATTAATAATGATTGAAAATTGTTCAACAATTCTGTTTGGTAATGTTGGTTTTGAAATTATTCGAGGCGGAAGAACAGTAGACGTATTGGTTCGTCAGTCATATACTTTTTCATTATATCTTTCCAACGATTTTTCTCAAGAATTTGTTGATAAGGTTGTAAATTATTAATAATAACCTTACCAGGCATTTGAAAATAGCGGATATGAGGTAAACAATTTTGTAAAGTAGTCTTTAAAACAATAAAATTCTCACGTGACCAGTCTTTAGGATCGGATGGTAAGCTTGAATTTTTTGAAATTCCCCATTTTATAACATAATTCCAAATTTTTACTTCTTCCATTTGTAAATCATCATGACTAATAAGTGAGATTAAAGCGTTTTCGTGAAGCGTAAAAAAACTTAAGAATCAAAAATCATATTAGGGTGCTTTGCCACAATATTATTACACCAGTTTTGTAAATCTTGAAGTTTATTATTTTGGAAACTTTTTTCATAAATACGATTAAAATGTAAATGAAGCCAATGAGCTTCCTTTTCAATTAAGTGAGTGTTGAAGTTGTTTGGCCAATTCATCCAAAGAAATTCATAAGCAATTGAACAAGCTCAAAAATACTGTAAATGATGTTCATGTTTTTCGAGCAAGGCTATTCCTCCGTAAATATATATTTGTATAAAAATTTATGTATATATAAATTAATATCTTGCGACGTAATATAAAATTATATAGAATAACTTACTTGATAATAATTTCAAATTGCTGGATGATAACATTTTTTAAATTAATTGTTTTAATATTACTCTCATCTTTACTGATATCATTAATTCATTATGAAAATATAAAGATCTATATCTTAAAATTGCCGAATTTTCTCTGAATATCTTTATATTTGGAGATTCACCAACATGAATGACTACGTTAAAATCTTTCTTGCCGTCAAGAAGTTCAAGATTATTATTTGAAAGTTTTTCAAAGAAGTTTAATGCCATTTAATCAAGTTTAAAATTTTAATTATTTGGTTTAAGGATGAAAATTTTTTAAATGCTTATTTTTATATTAACATTTATTTCCTGATTTTTGATTGAAGCACTAGAATACTTATATTTGTCCGTTTAACCATAACAATCAAATATTTCTATTGGTGAATTTTACATAGCCGAACACAAAACCCATTGTAAAATACAAGATTTCCATTTAATTAAAAATTTATAGCTCGAATTTTCATTAGCCGAAATTTACGTTACTTAACCAAATTTCATTTTTCGTTATATCTGAACCACAGATTAAAAAAATACAAAAAGCAGCTACATCATCCAGAACTTTTGTGTACTGGTGTCAAAGTGTTGTGGTCGTTTATTAATTACTATCAATTTGAAATCTGCATGTGTCATTAGGAACCAGATATCTTAGTGAAGACGTCGCGCAAAATCAGGAACGGAAAATCTAGAAAAAAAAACAACACGTGATTGACTTGGTAAAATAACATATGAGAATTTGCGTCTAGACGATTACTTTTTATTAATCAATAAACCAAGGTGAACATTTTACACTCGACCTTTAAGTAAGTGCACAATATTGGCAAATGATGAAAAATAACAAATTTGAAAGTCACTTTTAAGTGCGTTGCGTTACATGAAATTGATATTACGTACGTAACTCTAATAAAACACGAATAATAAAAATATTAGTATAGACTAGTTTAATGCAAATTCCAAAATGACAAATGAATATAATATTTCGATAAACGATCATTAATTCACAGCATGAATAAATAAGAAAGTAAGTAAGAACTGAATAGATTATAAGTACATCGATATTAATCAATAAATAATTAATTAATGCCTTTTGCACAACTATGTCAACGTGAACAAGAGTAGATTAAATGAAAAAATGGGTGGTTCAGAATTAATGATTAGATGTCTGATATCGAATAAAATTTTTTTAGAAATAAGAGATCTATAAATTCTATTATTTTTATTATAATAATATAGGAGTTTTAAACTCCCGCCTACTTTATAAATTAATTCTGAACCACCCTATTATATTTCAGTATTTACAGTGATTCAACTAAATTTTTTTTTACAGGCGACACTAGAATTATATGGAAAAACACTTATACATCAATCTGGTTGTGTGTGCTAACATCATATCTAAGAAATGTAATCCAATAATCAATATGTGTATATAACACCTTTTTCATTCTCATCAGCGATTATCATTTATCAACCCAATATACATGTAAAATCCTACAAAAAAAGAAAAGATCCTGTGAATCGATATGCTAATTTACATCAAACCACTGATATTTATGTCAAAAAATCATTTTTCACTATTTCTTGTTATAACATTGGTTGAAATTATGCGTATAGTCTTGCTTTTTACGTATTTAATTGAAAGCAGTAATATAGATTCACTGACTGTGCGCAGAAGTTGTATATCGAAGAAAGTACTAAATATACCCTATAAAAGTGCTACACATTAAGTTCCTAATATGCATTCAGTTCCTGCTTTGCCACATATGTCACCCAATAAAAATGCAAAATTTGCGCACATAAAATATCTGGGGCTTGAAAGCTGAAGTTAACATGACATTACACATAATAAATTTTTGCTACTCAATAGTGCCACAAAAATCTGCGGCTTGAAAGCTGAAGCTCATCTAACGTTACTCATAATAAAAGTTATGCAACTCGATAGTTGTACAAAATAATTAAGTTGCGTTACTCAATAATGGCATAAAAATCTGAAAATAGTCGTACATAATCTAATTTTCGGTTTTCCAATATTTAAATATAAAATTAAAAAAAATTTATAATCATCTATTTCATCATAAATAATCAACTATGTCAGACCTTTATAACCTTGGAAACAATTATTTTCATGGAATTGGAGTTGAAAAGGATGAACGTAAAGCGTTCATTTATTTTCAAAAATCTGCTGATATGGGTGATACTAATGGAATGATTTCACTTGGCATCTGTTATGAAGATGGAATTGGGGTTGAAAAGGATGAAGATAAGGCGTTCATTTATTATCAAAAATCTGCTGATATGGGAAATGCTAACGGAATGTGCAGTGTTGGTTATTGTTATAGTAGAGGAATTGCAGTTGAAAAGGATGAACATAAGGCATTTATTTATTACCAAAAATCTGCCGATATGGGCAATGCCGGTGGAATAGCCGGTGTTGGATATTGTTATGAAAACGGGATTGGAATTAAAAAGGATGAAAATAAGGCATTCATTTATTATCAAAAATCTGCTAATATTGGTGATATTAATGGAATATACAATGTTGGTCGTTGTTATGAAAACGAAATTGGAATTAAAAAGGATGAAAAGAAGGCATTCATCTATTATCAAAAATCTGCTGATTTTGGTGATGCATATGGTGCATATAATGTTGCTAATTGTTATCGAGATGGAATTGGAGTTGAAAAGAATGAACAAAAAGCATTCATTTATTATCAAAAATCTGCTGATATTGGTAATACTAATGGAATATATAATGTTGGTCATTGTTATCTTTATGGAATTGGAATTGAAAAGGATGAACATAAAGCGTTCATTTATTTCCAAAAATGTGCTGATATGGATAATGCTGTTGGAATAATCGGTGTTGGTTATTTTTATGAAAAAGGAATTGAAGTTAAAAAGGATGAACATAAGGCATTCACTTATTATAAAAAATCTGCTGATATGGGCAATGCAGAAGGAGCACGCAGGGTTGGTGAATGTTATCAAAATGGAAATGGAGTAGAAAAGGATGAACATAAAGCATTCACCTATTATCAAAAATCTGCTGATATGGGAGATGCTGACGGAATATGGAAGGTTGGTTCTTGTTATCAAAACGGAATTTGTGTTGAAAAAAATGAACATAAAGCATTCACCTATTATCAAAAATCTGCTGATATGGGAAATGCAACCGGTATATACAATGTTGGTTATTGTCATGAAGAAGGAATTGGAGTTGAAAAGGATGAACGTAAAGCATTCACCTATTATCAAAAATCTGCCGATTTGGGTTATGCTAACGGAATATGCTATGTTTGTTATTGTTATGATAATGGAATTGGAGTTGAAAAGAATGAACATAGAGCATTCACCTATTATCAAAAATCTGCTGACATGGATAATGCTATTGGAACAAGAAATGTTGGTTATTGTTATGAAAAAGGAATTGGAGTTAAAAAGGATGAACTTAAAGCATTTATTTATTATCAAAAATCTGCTGACATGGATTGTGCTGTTGGAACTAGAAATGTTGGTTATTGTTATGAAAAAGGAATTGGTGTTGAAAAGGATGAACATAAAGCATTCACCTATTATCAAAAATCTGCAGAGATGGGTGACGCTAGTGGAACACTCAATGTTGGTTATTGTTATGAAAAAGGAATTGGAGTTGAAAAGGATGAATATAAAGTATTCACCTATTATCAAAAATCTGCTGATATGGGCGATGCTAATGGAACATGCAATGTTGGATATTGTTATGAAAAAGGAATTGGAGTTAAAAAGGATGAACTTAAAGCATTTATTTATTATCAAAAATCTGCTGACATGGATTGTGCTGTTGGAACTAGAAATGTTGGTTATTGTTATGAAAAAGGAATTGGTGTTGAAAAGGATGAACATAAAGCATTCACCTATTATCAAAAATCTGCTGATTTGGGTGATGCTCTTGGTACAAATGATGTTGGTTCTTGTTATCGAAATGGAATTGGAGTTGTAAAGGATGAACATATGGCATTTCTTTATTATCAAAAATCTGCTGATGTGGATAATACTGATGGAATCTTTAGTGTTGGTCATTGTTATCTAAATGGAATTGGAGTTGAAAAGGATGAACATATGGCATTTATTTATTATCAAAAATCAGCTGATTTGGGTCATGCTTTTGGTGCAAATAATGTTGGTAATTGTTATGGAAAAGGAATTGGAGTTGAAAAAGACGAACACAAGGCATTTATTTATTATAAAAAATCTGCTGAAATGAACAATTTAGTTGCAATGAATAATGTTGGGAATTGTTATCGAAATGGAATTGGGGTAACAAGAGATTTGCAAAAGGCTATATATTGGCTTCAAAAGTAAATAAGCTATTTTTATTATACAAAATAATTATTTTTTATAATTAGTTACTTACAAAAATTTCTAATAAATTAGGGAAAAGGGACAATTTTCAGGTAATTCTATTATAATTTATTATATAATTTATTAATTATTTGTGATCTAAGAAATGAATTTTTAGTCAAAAACGGAACTATACAAGAATATTTTGATATTGAAGATGATTTAAAAGAAATAATTAATGAAATAAATATAAACTATCATGGATTCCCTATAATAAATTTAAAAAAATTAGAAAAATAGGAGAGGGTGGATTTGCAACTGTATACTATGCTGAGTGGAAATGACTCAAATCGAAATGCTACGGTTGACATTGCGCTTAAATTGTTACATGGATCAAAAGGATGTCATAAGGAATTTATAACGGAGGTAAATTATTTTAACGGATTTGATAAATTTAATCTTCTAATTAGTTGCATCTCAAATTTATTTTTTAATGTTAAAGCTAAAAGCATATTGCGATATTGGTTATGAAAATCCATCATTTTTAAAGTGTTATGGCATATCTAAACATTATATTTCTGAAGATTATATTCTTGTTATGGAATATGCTTCAAAAGGCTCTTTGCGTAAAATCTTCACCATGTAGCACGAATGAAATGGGAAGATAAATTAACACTTCTACTTTGCATAGTTTCAGACCTTCAGGCAATTCATTCAAAAAATATTATCCATCGAGATTTACATAGCGGTAATATTTTGCAGAATAGTTTAAATAGCGCATATATTGCAGACTTAGGGCTTTCAATAACATCTAATATAACGTTAAAAGTCGAATCTAGTGGTGTTTATGGAATTTTGCCATATATCGCTCCAGAAATTTTAAGTGGAAAGCAATATACTACAGCATCTGATATCTATTCATTTGGAATAATTATGTGGGAAATTTTATATGGGAAATCTGTATTTTATAATCAACAATTTGGATCTCAATTTCAATTGGAAATATGTAATAATAATTTACGCCCAATTATTATCAAGAATACACCACAATATTATATAAATCTCATGAAAAAATGTTGGGATAAAGATCCAGAAAAACGTCCCTCCGCTGCAAATATTTGCGAAATTTTTACAGAATGGCAAATTAATGAGAAGATTTTATTAGATTTATCAGAATCAGAAGAAATATTAAAAGATATTGAAAGTATGAATTTCCCAGTATATCCTAAAACAATGTATACAAGTAAACCTATTTATTATACTAATTCATTTTGTAAAGGTGTGTAATAGAATTTAATTGTTTAATAATTATTAACTATGCTATAGTAAAGGCTAATCAACTTTTTTATAGATAGTAAACTATACAGTTTGGCCGTTAAAGATAATATATAATTTCTTATTATAATTTATTTATAAGTAACTTCGCAACGTAGTTGTGCGAAATCAGGAACGGGGAAATATTAAATTTAAATGTGCCTTTGAAATTGAGTTGTATTAAACCTAGCGATGCAGATATAATGCTGTAACTTGTTATAATTGTTATAAATTATTTTATATTTTGTTATAATTATAGTTATAATAAATCAAATTTTCGAACAGAATCGCACGCTTGTGAACCATACTTATTTGGAAGCACACCAGCATAAAATGCCGGATACTGAACTTTATTATCTTGTTTTAGTGTGATATACAGCATACATCAGTGCGTTTGATGTATAATTGATTTTGTAGGGTCAGCCGGTGGTCTCCCACCCGCATACGCGGGCCGGCTGTTGACCCGAGTTTGCATTCAAGCTTTTGCTGCTTGAGATTGATGCTTTAGATTAGCCGGTGGTCTCCCACCTGCGTAACGCAGGCCGGCTGTAGACATGGATGGTTGCTAAATGGCAGGATTCAGTCGGGACAGGGAGGGCCGGGTGCGAATTTGCTTTCTTTCCGGGCCGCCATAGTCTGTCCTAATGTCCACGCGTTTATAACTACAATAAATCTGTTATATCAAGTTTCATGTGAAACGTCCAAATTAGGTAAATTGATTAATCACTTCTCTTCCCCCTTCGCCTTCCTCAAATTGGATAGTGATTGAACCGGTTCTTTCCTGCTGGCATCTTGGTTTACCTGTGATTGTCGCCACGCCGGGGCCTCCCTGCTTAGCTCCCAGTTCGATCTGTTGACTTTGCAGTCATATTGAATGAATTAGAAATGATTAGCAAAATTTACTAACATATAGAACAGTTTTGGGGCATCACTCTGATATAAAATAGTTAAAATCGTGGATAAAGAAATTAGTTTCACAAGATGTAGATAATCTACGTATACTAAGAAAGAATTTTTATTGTAATAGCATTATTCATGGACATCTTACAACAATGTTAGTGTAATGAATTGAATTTTTCGAAATTGTAGAAATTCCTCCAGCTCCATTTTGGGTAACAGTAGTCAATTTTGGTAATACTGTACTATTATTATTATTGGTGGTGTAGTTAATCGTGTAACGCTAGTTAATCATGTAACGCTAGTTTTTCACGGAACGCTAGTTTTTCAGCGTGGCGCTAAATTTTTGGCGACACGCAGAGATTTCAGTGTAACGCTTAATTTTTAGCGCATCGCTAGAAATTAATGATGCCTGACGAATGACGAAATATACGTCATTGACGAATGACGAAACCATTCGTCAGGTAATTTCTGATTGACGATTTGACGATTGACGAAACCCCTGACGATTGACGAAACCTATGACGAATTGACGAAACCTATGACGAATTGACGAAACCTATGACGAATTGACGAAATCAATGAAGAAACCTGAAGAGTTATATTCCATACAAAATAGAGTTAATTACCGCGTTTATAAAAAGTTAAGAAGTGTGTTAATAACGATAACGATAAGAGCTAAAAAAAACGATGTTTTAAGCGATAATGCATAATTAATAACAGCGATAGAGAATCAATATAGGTTACTAAGATAACCAGTGCATTATTATTATTGTGATTTTACTTATTTACGAAGGAAGAGACGCGAAAATACTCGAAAACCAATGTTTAGATCGACCTTGGTGCACCAATATATCGTTGTAGTCTCCAACTCTAACACTCTTTCCATAAACTTCTATCTTTACGCGCTTTGTTTATTTACAAAATTTAATTTCCTTTTTTACGTGTTCGGAACCTATGTCGGGTTGATCCGGAATTGACGAAAATAAACGCGTGCACAAATTTTGACTATTACGGATCAACCCGATTACCGGTATTCTCGACCGGTATTCCGGATCAATCCGACATAATGACTACCGGTATTCCGGATCAACCCGACATATATTTGAACGTGCGAAAGAAGAAATAAGAAAAAAGCCAATGAAACCTTATAATGAAATATCATTTTTTTGAAACAATTTAAGGTTTAGTGTATCTAAAGATCATTATATAGAAGCTTGTTGTTTAATTATTGGCTGAATCGGTTGCCAATGTTTCATCAATCGTTAGAGGCTTCGTCAAGGTTTCGTCAATACGTCATAGGTTTCGTCAATTCGTCATAGGTTTCGTCAATTCGTCATAGGTTTCGTCAATTCGTCATAGGTTTCGTCAATTCGTCATAGGTTTCGTCAATTCGTCATAGGTTTCGTCAATTCGTCATAGGTTTCGTCAATCGTCGGGGGTTTCGTCAATCGTCAAGGTTTCGTCATGACGAAACCATGACGACGTCATTCGTCATCGCAAAAATAATTTCGTCAGGCATCATTACTAGAAATTCAGCGTAACGCTCTAAAAATTTAAAATGTGCGCAAATAATAAAAATTTAATAAAGGAAAATCAGTTCTCGCCTACTACAAAATTTCATAAGAATAAAACATGCTTATCTGAATTGTATTTCCCGAATTCGTCTTTAAATATAATAAGCTCTTCGAGACTCAATTCAACGGAACGATTTAACGTTAAATTCGGAATAAGGTTTATTACGACTCGAATTCCCGATATAGTAAATCTCTGCCAACCGGTCATGTGACTCCAGTTAAAGTTTGAAATATTAAAAAAAATATTAACCTCTACAATTTCATTAACATCACCAGTATCAGACGTGACTTCTAATCAACTCGGAACTGCATTCGTCACAAGAACTTGAAATTATCTTTGATATCATCTTATCTTTAGCATCATTACCTATAAACATCAACTTGCAATCATCACATCAATCATATTGCTTTCGATAACTTTGTATTTACTCTAAAAATGTCGAAACTATATAAGAATTCTCTTATTAAATGTTATACATCATCTTAACGTAATCGGTTTGAGCCAAATTGTTTCATTGTTTAGGCCACGCAAGGTTAAATTTTCGATTTGCATTACCTGCCGAACCATTCCCATTTGTTTTTTTAAGTCCCAATTACTTCAATTATTCTATTTTTGCTATTTAATTTTTCCATAAATTATCACCCGATGGCGGTCTTGTTTTCCGAAATTGTCCGACATGACCTATAGAAAAATTTGACTGCCAACCCCAATTTTCTGATTCCGTGTTATGCAAAGTGTAAAATTAACTTTGTGTGCCTTAGATGCATCTTAAGGCTATTAATTTACAACAGATGAATAAAAAAAATCCGACCGACCGGGAATTTTGAAATCCCATGTAATACAAGAAAAATTAACTTTGTGTGACCTCATCATGCAACACTGATATCACGGCTACAGAACCTAATACGATATATGTTCTTGTACCGCTATCAGAACCACGAAGACTAATCAACAAACATGAGATCCTTGCATTATATTATAGCTGCGAAGCCTAATTACATGAGAGCAATGTATTGCATTCATAGCCATTGTGCCTAATCACAAATATAAGGTTTTTGCGTTGTCCTTAGCTTGAGGCACTGGGAAAAAAGTGAAATGATAGAGCCAGCCTTCACTACAAGGTAAATGATAGCAAAAAGAAAATTAACTTGCTCCATTAAACAAAGCCCCTGATTAACAACAGACCATTCTCACACTACTAATTACATATTCTGAAATTATTATTACCACGTTTTATTCTTACTCATTATTATAAAATTGATAATATAAAAATAACTGATTACATTATCTATTTTTGTATAATCTAAAGAATCATATGATATTACTAGCATGTGCATTCTCTGTCCAGTTAAATCACTATTTGTATTATTTTTTTAAGTTCCTTTATGTAATAAAAAATTATACAATTTTGTTGCAAAATACATTTCAATTTAATCATTTCATTCATTATTTTGTACATTTTTTATTTTAATTGCATAATATATTATTTGTAGAATTTATTGATTTACTAGTATTGTTTGTTTTTTTTCTGCTACATCCATAATTCTTGTGCTCTAAATCAAGTAATCTATAACAAGAATAAAACAAACTGCTACAAGACAAAAACAGATTTGTTAATGAAAATGCATACAGTGTGTAAATATTAATTTTAAAAAAGATAATTTGAAGATTTAAATATTATCAAATATGTAACAGAATGTAATTGGCAAAGTTAACGATAATTAGCAGCATCTTAATTACAAGCAATAGTTATTTAGAGTATTGTAAAGAGTATTAATAATTGCCCAAAGTTCAGAAATAGTTTTATATAGTTTCATATATGCATACATATATTGAAGAGTTTTTTTATAACAATGATAACTGACAATTATAATAATTAATGTCGCGGCTGAAGCTGGAAATTTTAATTCTTTTAATATAAAATTTTCTAAAATTTTTGAGGTGCATTTTCTTAGCTTTTTTTTAATGGTTAGGTTAGGATTTAGAGTCAGTTTTGATATTAGAAGATTTTGGTAGGATTTATAATTTTAATTTGAGGTCCTCAATTTCCAGCTTCAGCCATTTCCAGCTTCAGCCGCGACAATTAATATATGGCCAACTAAATTTTTTGAATTATTCAATTTGATATACAGTAGTGTTTATTGGCTTTACTGCTAAAAATTTGTAAAAGTATAAATATTAAATAGAATAAAAAAAATATTAGAATATCATTTGAGCTTAATTTATATGATTGGAATTTTAAATTTCAGCATGTCAGTTTGAACTTCATAATTAATTTAATTTCATTATAACTATATTTCGACAAGAATTCTATTATATGTTTTTATTCTAGTATTGCACAATTGTGTCGCGCAACTATTTTATAATATTAAAATATTGTGCAATATAGATAGTTACCTATATTTATTAAGGTTTAATTTTTATTTCAAATTGTTAAGTTTTATAAGGTACATTTTATCCATAATCATAATAAAGCTATTTATTTATTCTGTTGCCAATATAAAAGCTTTTAGGGCTTTTTTCTAATTTGAAATATTTCATATTCTTCTAATAAAAATCATGATATTTTACATGAAACCCACGAGACTTGTTTGTAAGTAGCTGCATCCTTTCTAATTATATTCTCATATACACCTGTATCACCAGCCCAACAATTGTTATCTAGATTAAAATGTCATATGTGGTAAAAAAGTTACAAGAAAAGGCTGACCAAAATAGACCTACAATAAATTGTTTTCTCCGGTATTTTCACACGACTTAAAATAGAATTTTGAATGCTACCATTTTTCATTGGAAAAATAAAGCTCTCTTTACAATTCATATATTTACCATCATATTGTTTATCCCAACCGATAGGATTATAGCCACCAAGAATTTCATCAGTACCTTTAACCTTAATAACTACAACAAGATTAGTTTGTTTATCGCATAAATTCCAAATTGAAGTGGAAGTAAACCCATCTGCTTCCACGAAGAAGTAATTTAAAATCATATGGATTATTCGTTACTGAATATAGATTATCTTTCATATCAACCCATGAATAATCTCCGCTGCATGTGCTTCATTAATAATGTTTGAAAATTGTTCAACAATTCTGCTTGGTAATGTTGGTTTTGAAATTATTCGAGGCGGAAGAACAGTAGAAGATATTGGTTCGTCAGTCATATACTTTTTCATTATATCTTTCCAACGATTTTTCTCAAGAATTTGTTGATAAGATTGTAAATTATTAATAATAACCTTACCAGGCATTTGAAAATAGCGGATATGAGGTAAACAATTTTGTAAAGTAGTCTTTAAAGCAATAAAATTCTCACGTGACCAGTCTTCAGGATCGGATGGTAAGCTTGAATTTTTTGAAATTCCCCATTTTATAACATACAGTAATTCTAAATTTTTACTTCTTCCATTTGTAAATCATCATGACTAATAAGTGAGATTAAAGCGTTTTCTTGAAGCATAAAAAAAATCTTAAGAATCAAAAATCATATTAGGGTACTTTGCCACAATATTATTGCACCAGTTTTGTAAATCTTGAAGTTTATTATTTTGGAAACTTTTTTCATAAATACGATTAAAATGTAAATGAAGCCAATGAGCTTCCTTTTCAATTAAGTGAGTATGAAGTTGTTTGGCCAATTCATCCAAAGAAATTCATAAGCAATTGAACAAGCTCAAAAATACTGTAAATGATGTATCATGTTTTTCGAGCAAGGCTATTCCTCCGTAAATATATATTTGTATAAAAATTTATGTATATATAAATTAATTTCTTGCAACGTAATATAAAATCATGTAATACCTTATAGAATAACTTACTTTATAATAATTTCAAATTGTTGGATGGTAACATTTTTTAAATTAATTGTTTTAATATTACTCTCATCTTTACTGATATAATTTAATTCATTATGAATATATAAAGATCTATATCATAAAATTGCCGAATTTCTCTGAATATTTTTGTATTTGGAGATTCACCAACATGAATGACTACGTTAAAATCTTTATTGCCGTCAAGAAGTTCAAGATTATTATTTGAAAGTTTTTCAAAGAAGTTTAATGCCATTTAATCAAGTTTAAAATTTTAATTATTTGGTTTAAGGATGAAAAATTTTTTAAATGCTTATTTTTATATTAATATTTATTTCCTGATTTTTGATTGAAGCACTAGAATACTTATATTTGTCCATTTATCCATAACAATCAAATATTTCTATTGGTGAATTTTACTTAGCCGGACACGAAACACATTGTAAAATACAAGATTTCCATTTAATTAAAAATTTCTAGCTCGAATTTTCATTAGTCGGAATTTATGTTACTTAACCAAAAATCATTTTTCGTTATATCTGAACCACAGATTAAAAAAATACAAAAAGCAGGTTACATCATCCAGAACTTTTGTGTACTGGTGTCAATGTGTTGTGCGTCGTTTATTAATTACTATCAATTTGAAATCTGCATGTGTCATTAGGAACCAGATATCTTAGTGAAGACGTCGCGCAAAATCAGGAACGGAAAATCTAGAAAAAAACAACACGTGATTGACTTGGTAAAATAACATATGAGAATTTGCGTCTAGACGATTACTTTTTATTAATCAAATAAACCAAGGTGAACATTTTACACTCGACTTTTATCTAAGTGCACAATATTGACAAATGATGAAAAATAACAAATTTGAATTTTTTTCCAACGAAATTAAAGTCACTTTTAAGTGCGTTACGGTACATAAAATTGATATTAACTTTAATACACAAATAGTAAAAATCACTATTATTATAGACTAATTTAATGCAAATTCTAAATGACAAACGAATAGTTTATCTTAATTAATAAATTATAATATTTTGAAAAACATCATTAATTCGCAGCATAAATAAATAGAATATTAAATAAGAACTGAATAGATTATAAGTATATCGATATTAATCAATAATGATTATTATCTTTTACATTTACAACTATGCCAACGTGATCAAGAATAAATTCAATGAAAAAATGTGTGTTTAAGAATTAATGATTAGATGTCAGATGTCGAATAAAGTTTTTTTTTTCGAAATAAGCGATCTATAATTATAATTTTTTTTTATTATAATAATTTATGTATGTTATTTCATTTTTGATCACGGATTTCAAAACAGAAATAGGAGTTTTAAACTTCCGCTTACTTTATAAATTAATTCTGAATCACCCTGTTTACAGTATTATATTTTAAAAGTAATGTCAACTAAATTTTTTTACAGGCGATGCTAAAATTGTTTGGATAAACACTTTTACATCAATCAGGTTGTGTGTGCTAACATTATATCTAAGAAATGTAATCCAATAATCAATATGTATATAACAAACTTTTTCATTATCATCCTTGATTATCATTTTATCAACCAAATAAATAATCCCACAAAAAAAAGAAGAAAAATACTAAAGATCCTGCTAATAGATATGCCAATTTGCATCGGGCCACTGATACCCTATGAAAACTCGATACACGGGAATGCATGTAAAAATACGAAATTGTATGAGGGTAAGCACGGGTTTCATAATCACTGCACGGAAACTGCACGGAAACTGCACGGAAACTGATTATCCAAAAAATTTAATACACGTTATCACACGAAATATTGAAATCCGTGCACTATCGTGCATAGTATTATAACCATTTATTGACGTGTATTCATCTTAATGATCACATAATTTCCGTGCACTAACGTGACAATCGTTAAGATTCTTAACGATCATAAATTTCGTGCACTAACGTGCACAATCGTTAAGATTCTTAACGATCATAATTTTC
Organism: Gigaspora rosea; assembly: GCA_003550325.1. Classification (NCBI taxonomy): domain Eukaryota; kingdom Fungi; phylum Glomeromycota; class Glomeromycetes; order Diversisporales; family Gigasporaceae; genus Gigaspora; species Gigaspora rosea. The sequence goes on along the minus strand of QKWP01000498.1, from coordinate 115,630 downwards.
GTGCACTGACATGCATAATCGTTAAGATTCTTAACGATCATAATCATAATTTTCGTGCTTTGACGTGCACAATCGTTAAGCTTCTTAACGAAATTTGCAGTTCACTGACGTAACGATCATCACAATCGTTAAGGTTCTTAACGATCATTTCTGTACAAAATGTATGATCATCACAATCGTTAAGACTCCTTAACGATCATAATTTCAGTGCATTAATATCGTGATCGTCACAATCGTTAAGATTCTTAACGATCATAATTTTTGTGCATGATATCACAATTGTCACAATTGTTAAGATCCTTAACATGATGATCATTAAGATCCTTAACGATCATAATTCCGTGCATTAACGTGATGATCGTTAAGATTCTTAATGATTATAAATTCCGTGCATTGACGCGCACAAAAACATTTATTTTGTTTTTTTTTTTGTTTTTTTTTTGCACTTATCAATAATAATTTCCGTGCATTGACGCGCACAAATTACATTTGATTTGTAAGCAAATAAATATTGCTTTTTTTTTTTTTTTTTTTCTCTTATCATTTTTATCATCTTATATTTTTTTATAATTTTTTTTTTTTACAACTCATTAATTTTTATATAATTTTTTTTAGTTATTGTCATTGTTTAAACCATCCTTTAGAGTTATTGCCTTGGAAGCTACTCTTTTGGAATCACTATCATTTTTGGTGTATGTTTTTCATCATTTTTGGTGGTATCGCAGCTTTATTTTTTTTTACTATTATTTTTTTCTTTTATTTTTTATCTCTCTGTATATTATTGCATTTTAGCCTCTCCCTTGAGTTACTGCCATTGGAGTTGCCACAATCGGAGTTGTCCCTATTGGAGTTATTTCTAGAGTAGTCATTTCGATTTTTTTTTAAACCTTTCATTTTGGTACTATTACTTTGTTTTTTTATCGATATTATTAGTTGCTGGGTTATTTTTAAAGTCGGTAGTTTTAGTAATTAGAAGTATTTTCTTATTCGCATGTAAATTATTAAATTAAACTATTTGTATTATAAAATTTAATTAATAAAATAATTAAATAATTAAGTTATTTAATAAAATACAAAATTTAGTTAATAAAACTTATAAAATTTAGTTAATAAAATAATAAAATTTAGTTAATAAAATAATGCATATACGATATATGTTATTATGTATATAATGTATGGACATATGCTATTATATGTTGCCTGCACGTAAATATGCACGAGACAATGCACGAGAAACACATAAAATTGCACGTAAGTACGTGCAGCGTTGCACGGAATCCGCGCCCTTTTACGTGCCATGAACTTGCTTTCCCGTGCATTGTCCCGTGTATATTTACGTGCAGGTTTGTGTGGTCACGTATTCAAACTTTTCCGTGTATTTCAGTATTATTCCGTGCTGTAATTTCTCATAGGGATATTTATGCCTAAAAATCATTTTTTACTTTTCTTGTTATAGCATTGTGGTTTAAATTATGCGTATAGTAATTATGCCTGACGCCACTCATGTGACTTGACGCTACTGCTCACGTGACCTTAAAACATGGTTGTATAGCGTATAGTCTTGCTTTTTACGTATTTAATTGAAACAGCAGTATAGATTCATAGACTGTGCGCAGAAGTTGTACATCGAATAAAGTATTAAATATACCCTACACACGAAGTTCCTAATGCATTCAGCTCCTGCTTTGCCACAAATGTATCCCAATAAAAATGAAATTTCAATATCACTCCGTACCTGGCACGTGAAATTTTCAATATCACCCCCATTACTGGTACAAACGTACGTACGTACGTGAAATTTTCGACCGTTACATGGTAAACAGAAGATCATCACGTGGAGGTAAAATTTTTTTGTTGGTGACGTGTATAATTCAACAACAGTGCATAAATTTTAGCCGTTAACTTCTCAATTCAAAATAAAATTTCAAGATTTTATATAATAAAATAATTTACAAAGCATGAAATTACAAGTATTATAACGTAAATTACAATTACAATTAGTAATTTTTGAAATATCTGGGGCTTGAAAGCTGAAGTTTACATGACATTAATCATAATAAATTTGTGCTACTCAATAGTGTCACAAAAATCTGGCTGAAGCTCACCTGACGTTACTCATAAAAAATTTATGCAACTCGATAGTGGTACAAAAAATGTGGGAAGTTCATCTAACGTTACTCATAAATAAAGTTGCGTTACTCGATAGTGGCATAAAAAACTGAAAAATAGTCGTACATAATTAATATGCTCTAAATTTTCTGTTTTTCCAATGTTTAAATATAAAATTAAAAAGATTTATAATTATCTATTTCATCATAAAAAATCAACTTTGTCAGACCTTAATGACCTCGGTAACCTCGGAAACAATTATCTTTATGGAATTGGAGTTGAAAAGGATGAATATAAAGCGTTCATTTGTTTTCAAAAATCTGCTGATATGGGTGATACTTATGGAATGATTGCACTTGGACTCTGTTATGAATATGGAGTTGGTGTTGAAAAGGATGAAGATAAGGCATTCATATATTATCAAAAATCTGCTGATATGGGAAATGCTAACGGAATGTACAATGTTGGTCGTTATTATAGTAGAGGAATTGCAGTTGAAAAGGATGAACATAAAGCATTCACCTATTATCAAAAATCTGCTGATTTGGGTGATGCTAACGGAATATGCAATGTTGGTTATTGTTATGAAAATGGAATTGGAGTTGAAAAGAATGAGCGTAAAGCATTCATTTATTATCAAAAATCTGCTGATATGGGTAATACTGAGGGAATCTTTAATGTTGGTTCATGTTATCATTATGGAATTGGAGTTGAAAAGGATGAACATATGGCATTTATTTATTATCAAAAATCAGCTGATTTGGGTGGTGCTCCTGGTGCAAATGGAGTTGGTTATTGTTATGAAAAAGGAATTGGAGTTGAAAAAGACGAACACAAGGCATTTAATTATTATAAAAAATCTGCTGAAATGAACAATTTAACTGCAATGAATAATGTTGGGAATTGTTATCGAAATGGAATTGGGGTAACAAGAGATTTGCAAAAGGCTATATATTGGTTTCAAAAGTAAATAAGCTATTTTTATTATACAATACAATTATTTTTAATATTTAGTTACTTACAAAAATTTCTAATAAATTAGGGAAAAGGAACAATTATCAGGTAATTCTATTATAATTTATTTATAATTTATTATTTTTTTTGTGATCTAAAAAATGAATTTTTAGTTAAAAACGAAACTACGCAAGAATATTTTGACATTGAAGATGATTTAAAAGAAATAATTGATGAAAATAAATATAAACTATCATGGATTCCCTATAATCGATTTGAAAAAATTAGAAAAATAGGAGAGGGTGGATTTGCAACTGTATATAGAGGTTGTACCCGAAATAATTTTCAAATTCCGGATAACCCGCCCGTTTACCAGACTATTACCGGGTCACAAACCGGATTGTTTTAAAAAATCCGGGTTACCCGGTTGACCCGGTTGACCCGGTTTGTTTGATTGGCTAATGCAAAATTGAGGTAGCTCTTAAGGGTATGTAATTTTTTTAGAGGTTGCACCCGTTAAAAAATTTAAGCTCCGGGTTACTCACCGTTTACAACATTATAAACTGGGTCATCTTAATAATCCGGGTAAACCGTTTTTTTGATTGATTGATGCAAAATCATAAATTCTCTTATATGCATTTTTTTAAAAAAAACTACGTATAATGATAATGGTAACTGATAAATTTATTAATTTTTATGTCAGGTGCCCCGAGAATCATGATAATAGCTGTAACATAATCAGTTTATTCTCAAACGGCTAGAGGCCGTCGGAAAATAAACTGGGCTTAAATAATAAAATTTAAAATGACCTCACTCCCAACGGACATACGTACTGTACATACGTTTGTACGTCACATTATCATGCTTATGGATAATTAATTCGGGTCACCCGGTTAACGATAGCTATGACCCGGTTGACAGGTGTTAACCGGGTTACCCGGGTAACACTTATACGGGTACAAGCTCTAACTGTATACTATGCTGAGTGGAATGACTCAAATCGAAATGTTACATCTGACATTGCGCTTAAATTGTTACATGGATCAAAAAGATGTCATAAGGAATTTATAACAGAGGTAAATTATTTTAAAGGTTTTAACAAAATTTAATGTTCTAATTGATTACATTTAATGTTTATTTTTTAATATTAAAGCTAAAAGCATATTGCGATATTGGTTATGAAAATCCATCATTTTTAAAGTGTTATGGCATATCTAAACATGAAATCTCTGAAGATTATATTCTTGTAATGGACTATGCATCAAAAGGCTCTTTGCGAGAAAATCTTCACCATGTTGCAGAATGAAATGGGAAGATAAATTAACACTTCTACATTGCATATTTTCTGACCTTCAGACAATTCATTCAAAAAATATTATTCATCGAGATTTACATAGTGGTAATGTTTTGCAGCATAATTTACATAGCGCATATATTGCAGACTTAGGGCTTTCAATATCATCCAATATAGCGTTAAAAACCGAATCTGGTGGTGTTTATGGAATTTTACCATATATCGCTCCAGAAATTTTAAATGGAAAACCATATACTACAGCATCTGATATCTATTCATTTGGGATAATTATGTGGGAAATTTTATATGGAAAATCTGTATTTTATAATCAAAATTTTGGACCTCAACTTCAATTGGAAATATGTAATAATAATTTACGCCCAATTATTATCAAGAATACACCACAATGTTATATAAATCTCATGGAAAAATGTTGGGATAAAGATCCAGAAAAACGACCCTCCGCTGCAAATATTTGCGAAATTTTTACAGAGTGGCAAATTAATGTGAAGATTTTATTAGATTTATCAGAATCAGAAGAAATATTAAAAGATGTTGAAAGTATGAATTTTCCAGTATATCCTAAAACAATGTATACAAGTAAATTTATTTATTATACTAATTCACTTTGTAAAGGTATGTAATATAAATTTAATTGTTTAATAAATTTATTATCTATGCTATAGTAAAGGCTAATCAACTTTTTTATAGATAGTAAACTATGCAGTTTGACTATTAAAGATTAATATATAATGTCTTCTTAGTTTATTTATAAGTAGCTGTGCAACGCAGTTGCACGAAACCAGGAACGGAGAAATATTAGATTTAAAAGTGAGCTTTGAAATTGAGTTGTATTAAACCTAGCGGTACAGCCATAATGATGTAATTTATCATAATTGTAATAAATTATTGTATTTTTTGTTATAATTATAGTTAAATCAAAAACCTTAGAGATGCATTAGATTGCAAAATTTACTAACATATAAAATATACAGTTTGGGGTATCACTAGTGATGTGTCATTTATATGATGTCCAAATTCTTTTAGCGTACAGTACGTACAGTACGTATAGTACTTATATAGTAAAATTGCTCTAGTGGTTATATTTTAAATTTTTTTTTAATATTAGTCTATATTACAATTTATATAATATTTAATTCTATTTTAATAGATAAATATTTAGGTCGTTCGAAGTTAATTATCTGGTTAAAATCACTTTCCAGGACTCCCAGAAGAGAGGCAAATGAAACGAACATATAAAATGAACAAACTGTAGTAAATCTATTATAAACGAATTGATTTCAAGTTAAATTTAGTTCAGAGATTTTAGTCGAGTTGCTAATTAGGTCAGATAAATTTGATTCAATAGCAAAAAAAAAAAAAATTTAATAAAATAAAAAATTATATAATGCATTTATCCAAGAAAAAGACTTCGTACGTATAGGCAAAATTCTCGTGATCTAGTGATCGGATCTGCATCATTTAAAGTATGCTGCTAGTGATGTGTAATCATTAAAATCATACCCAAATTTTTTTAGCGTACAGTACTTGTATAAAAAATTAAGATCATATAATAAAATTAAATTAGTATCTATATTTTAATTTTTTTTAATGTTAGTCTATATTATAATTAATGTAATGTTTAAACCTATTTTAATAAGCAAATATTTAATATAGCAAATTAGTAATATACTATGTACATATCTGTTTAATTTTATTAAGGCGCTACTTTATATATCTAAAGTAGCTACTTTAGATAGATCGCTACTTTAGATGCAATATGTACAAATTTAATTTATCTAACAAGAAAGCTTCATCGGGTGTTGATCAATTAACGAATTTGATTGGTCAATTGGCACATAAATATTTCTATCGACCCCTCTTAATAAATGATCGGCAAAAATTTTAGCGTACAGTACGTACAGTACGTACAGTACTGTACGTATAGTACTGTACGTGTCACATCACTAGGTATCACTCTGATGTCAAATAGTCATATGGTAAAATCGTGGGTAAATAAACTAGTTTCACAAGATTGTAGTGGGTAGATAAACTACGTATACTAAGAAATTATCCCACGGACTTTTTATTGTAATAGTATTATTCATAAACACCTTGCAACATGGTTAGTGTAACTAATTAACATGTTTACTTTCGAAATGGTAGAAAATGCCTTATTCAGTAGTAGGGTTGCATCGGTCCTGAAAAAGACCGGTCCAGGACCGGACCGGGACCGATAAGGACCGTGGGACCGTTAAAGGACCGGTCCTTGTAAACATAACGTGATGTTCGTATCACCCAATCAAATTTCTTGATCAGGTGTAACTAGGGTTGGGGGCACGGTAAAAATTTTGGGCATGCCCCTAGGGGGCATGCCTCGAGCTGAGGCATGCCCTCTCTTATTGTGCCCTGGGCATGCCCCCTATATATAAATATATGATATGTAGCATAGCAAGCTTTAATTCTGATTGGTCAATTACTAAATTATTATCATATATTGTACTACATATATTATTTGATTTTAAGAATAAATTCTGAAACTGCTTTTATTCTACCTATATTAAAAATAATTTAGAAAATAGAGAAATAAATTAAAAGTTAGAGATAAAATACACTTTTTGTCTTATAGATTAAACATCTATAATTATAGATTATTTAACAAAGTTTTAAAAGCTACAATATATTAGATATAAAGTATATCAGATACAGTCAGACCTCCCTAAATGCACATCATCGGGACCAGCTCCAGCACATGCATTTAGAGGGGTATTGCATTTAGGGAGGTAAAAGTCTATAGATGTAATATTAGTTGGGCCCAAGAAAGGACGTGCATTTAGAGAAGTGTTGCATTTAGGGGGTAGCATTTAGGGGGTCTGACTGTATATAGGATTTATATAATTATATTCTATATTCTATACCTTTTATACTCCATATACATATGGGAACCCCCATAGCAAAGCAAACCATTGGGCAAAAAAATTTGATTTGTAATTTTATAAAAATTGTATTCACATTACTCTAATTCTTTGAGAAATTGAGTTTTTAAAAAAATTTTTTTTTTTGCCCAATGGCTTGTCTTGCTGTGGGCGTCCCCAAATATTACTTTATTGATAGTTAACAATTTTTAATTCATTTATGTTATTCATTATTTATTTGTTATTAAATATGTATTGATTGATAAATAATTCAAGTTTTTTTTTAACCATATGCAAATGATAATAGTTATCAGAATTAATAAAATTTGGTTTGAATTTATTTCTATTAGCCAATCAGATTTTATCACCAAATTCACAAAAATTGGCCAATTAATGCATACCAATTCACATGATTCAGATTAATAATCACATGGTAGGGGCATGCCTTTTGGCCCCCAGGCATGCCCAGAGAGGCATGCCCCTAAGGCATGCCCTGGGACACTGTGCCCCAACCTTAGGTGTAACGTAGATCATATGATGTTTGTTTACATCTGACAGTAAATAATTACGTCATTTTTGGCCAATAAAATCTTATGCATTGAGATTGACGTAATCATTTAAGGACCGTTATGGGACCGAAGGACCGGACCGGACCGGGACCGTAAATATTATGTTAACGGTCCTCTTAGGGACCGGACCGGACCGGACTGATGCAACCCTATTCGGTAGTCTTCTACATGTATATTTTTAATTCCGGGTAACAGTGGTCAATTTTGGTAATATTATTATTATGTCACGACTTTATGTCTTATGCTAAAATGGAATAATTAGTAGTTGGGTGCATAGTTAATCGTGTGATGCTAGTTTTTCAGCGAAACGCTAGATTTTCAGCGTAGTGCTAAATTTTCAGCGACACGCAGAGATTTCAGCGTAACGCTTAATTATTAGCGCATCGCTAGAAATTCAGCGTAACGCTCTAAAAATTTATAATGTGTATAAATTATAAAAATTCAATAAAGGAAAATCAGTTCTCGCCTACTACAAATTTTCATAAGAATAAAATATACTTATCTGAATTGTATTATTCCCGAATTCGACTTTAAATATTATAAGCTCTTCGAGATTTAATTCAACTGAACGATTTAACGTTAAAAACCTACCTATCTTTAGATGGCATAAAAATGAACATAGTGCAGCCATCCAATAATGAACGTACGGTTTATTATGACTTGAATTCCCGATATAGTAAATCTATAAAATCCTTGCTGAACGGTCACGTGACTCCAATTAAATTTGAAGTATTAAAAAGATATTTTCGGTATTAACCTCTCAATTTCATTAACATCACCATTGTCAGACGTGATTTCTAATCAACTCTGAACTGCATTCGTCACAAGAACTCAAAATTATCTTTGATATCTTCCCTATTAAAAATGGTGCGCGGAGTTTATGGTCAAACACGGGTATGTAACAGCATGAGAGTATACATAATTATATGAAATATATCACGAGATGGTGCACGGAAAAACGTGCACTGGACACGTAAAAAAGCGCGAATTCCGTGCAATAGTGCACGTAATGGCGTGCTTTTTTACGTGCTTTCCCGTGCAATTTTTCGTATAGTTACGTATGTAGCCGTTTATTATTTCGTGCACATGTAAAATTTCATGCAATTACGTGTTCGTCGATTTTGCGTGTATGCAGATTCCGCGCAACTGATTTGATTTCCGTGCTTTGGACGTGCTATATTTCGTGCAGTCATGTGCAATCACGTGTAAAAATTTCTTATAGGGCATCTGATCTTTAACATCATTACCTACAACTTGCCATCATCACATCAATCTTATTACTTTCAATAACTTTGTCTTTGCTCCAAAAACATCGAAACTATATAAGAACTCTCTTATTAAAATATTACACATCATCTTTACGTAATCGGTTTAGCCAAATTGGCTCATTGTTTGGCCACGCAAAGTTAAATTTTCGTTTTGCATTACCTGCCACCCATTTTTAATTTTTCCAATTTTTTTTTGTTTTTTTAAGTCCAATTGTTCTAATTATTCTATTTTTGCTATTTAATTTTTTCCATAAATAACTCCTGTATCACCCGATGGAGACCTTGGTTTTCCGAAATTGTCCGATATGACCGATAGAAAAATTTGACTGCCAACCCCAATTTTCTGATTCCGTGTTATACAAAGCGTAAAATTAACTTTGTGTGGCATTAGATGCAACATAAGGCTATTAATTTATAACAGATTATTAAAAAAAAATCCGACCGACCGACCGACCGGGAATTTTGAAACCCATGTAATACAAAATGAAGATTAACTTTGTGCTACCTAATAATCATGCAGCACGCAGCTACAGAACCTAACACGATGATAAGTTCTTGTACTGCTATCATAACCACGAAGCCTAATCAACAAACATGAGATCCTTGCATTATATTCGGGATTGTCACGTTTACTATGTTTGTTCTATTGGCCTCTAATTCTATTCACTTTTTTCATTTTTCTATTGTAAATTTTTAGTATTAAATTTTACTAATTAATTTAAATATAAAAATATTTTAAATTTATTACTTTGCTAATGGTCTAACAATATATATTTAAATAATTGCAAATTTTTATCAAGAAAAAATTTTTTAATATAAAGTCAAAAAAATCAAGCTTTTGTTCTATTGTTCTAATTGCCAACACTGATTATATTGTAGCTGCGAAGCCTAATCACCAACATGAGAGCCATGTATTGCTCTCATAGTCATGGTGCCTAATCACCAATATAAGGTTTTTGCGTTGTCCTTAGCTTGAGGTACTGGAATCAAAGTGAGATGATAGAGCCAGCCTTGTAAATGATAGCAAAAAGAAAAATAACTTACTCCATTAAACAAAGCCCCTGATTAGGCCAGACCAAGTTGATTTTGTGTTTTACATTACCCCCCAGAGCTCCCCCGTTCCTCATAGTAAAAAAATTTTGATAAATATACATAGGGCTACGGGATATTTCGGAAAATTTTTATGAGGGGAGAGGGGGTAATGTAAAACACATAATCAACTTGGTCTGGCCTTAACAACAGATCATTCTCACACTACTAATTAGATATTCTGAATTATTATTACCATTTTTATTCTTACTCATTATTATAAAATTGATAATATAAAAATAATAGATTACATTATCTATTTTTGTATAATCTAAAGGATCATATGATATTACTAGCATGTGCATTCTCAGTCCAGTTAAATCACTATTTATATTATTTTTATAAGTTCTTTTATGTAATAAAAACTTATACAATTTTGTTGCAAAAAACATTTCAATTTAATAATTTTATTCATTATTTTGTACATTTTTTATTTTAATTGTATAATATATTATTTGTAAAATTTATTGAATTTAATAGTTTATGTAGTGTTTGTTTTTTTACTGTTATATCCATAATTATTGTGCTCTAATCAAATAATTTATAACAAGAATAAAGCAATTAGGTTAGGGTTTAGGTTAGTTTTGATATTAAAAGAGTATAAGTGGATTTTGGTAGGATTTATAATTTTAATTCGAGGTCCTTAATTTCCAGCTTCAGCCGCGACAATTAATATATGGCTAACTAAGTTTTTTTGAATTATTCAAATTTAATATAGTGCTTATTGACTTTACTACTAGAACTTTGTAAAAGTATAAATATTTAGATAGAATAAAAAATTAATATATTTTAAATGAATCATTTAGGCTTAATTTATATAATTGGACTTTTAAAATTTCAGCAGTGTCGATTTGAACTTTATAATTAATTGAGTTTTGTTATTACTGTATTTTTGGTAAGAATCTATTGTATTATATGTTTTCATCGCGCAACTATTTTATAATATTTACAATAGTTTGCAATATAAGATAGTTACCCATATTTATTAAAGTTTGATTTTTATTTCAAATTATGAAGTTTTATAAACATTTTATCCATAATCATAAAGCTATTTATTTATTCTGTTGCCAATATAAAAGCTCTTTAGGGCTTTTTTCTAATTTGAAATATTTCATATTCTTCTAATAAGAAACATGATATTTTACACGAAACCCACGAGACTTGTTTATAAGTAGCTGCATCATTTCTAATTATATTCTCATATACACCTGTATCACCAGTCCAACAATTGTTATCTAGATTAAAATCACCATATGTGGCAAAAGAATTACAAGAAAAAGCTGGACCATAATCAGACCTACAATAAATTGCTTGCTCCGGTATTTTCACACGACTTAAAATAGAATTTTGAATGCTACCATTTTTCAATGAAAAAATAAAGCTCTCTTTACAATTCATATATTTACCATCATATTGTTTATCCCAACCGATAGGATTATAACCACCGAGAATTTCATCAGTACCCTTAACCTTAATAACTACGACAAGATTAGTTTGTTTATCACATAAATTCCAAAATGAAGTGGAAGTAAAACCATCTCTGCTTCCACGAAGAAGTAATTTAAATTCATATGGATTATTCATTATTGAATATATATTATCTTTCATATCAACCCATGAAGCAATCTCCGCTGCATGTGCTTCATTAATAATGTTTGAAAATTGTTCAACAATTCTGGTTGGTAATGTTGGTTTTAAAATTATTCGAGGTGGAAGAACAGTAGAAGATATTGGTTCGTCAGTCATATACTTTTTCATTATATCTTTCCAAAGATTTTTCTCAAGAATTTGTTGATAAGGTTGTAAATTATTAATAATATCTTTACCAGGTATTTGAAAATAACGGATATGAGGTAAACAATTTTGTAAAGTAGTCTTTAAAGCAATAAAATTCTCACGTGACCAATCTTCAGGATCGGATGGTAAGCTTGGATTTTTTGAAATTCCCCATTTTATAACATGATTCCAAATTTTTACTTCTTCCATTTGTAAATCATCACGACTAATAAGTGAGACTAAAGCGTTTTCTTGAAGAGTAAAAAAATCTTTAGAATCAAAAATCATATTAGGGTACTTTGCCACAATATTATTACACCAGTTTTGTAAATCTTGAAGTTTATTATTTTGGAAACATTTTTCATAAATACGATTAAAATGTAATCGAAGCCAATGAGCTTCCTTTTCAATTAATTGAGTTTGAAGTTGTTTGGCCAATTCATCCAAAAGAAATTCATAAGCAATACGAACAAGCTCAAAAATAAATGATGCATCATGTTTTTCGAGCAAGGCTATTCCTCCGTAAATATATCTTGTATAAAAATTTATGTATATTTAAATTAATTTCTTGCAACGTAATATAAAAATCATGGAATACCTTATAGAATAACTTACTTTATAATAATTTCAAATTGTTGGATGGTAACATTTTTTAAATTAATTGTTTTAATATTACTCTCATCTTTACTGACATTATTTAATTCATTACGAAAATATAAAGATCTATATCTTAAAATTGCCGAATGTGCTCTGAATATCTTCGTATTTGGAGATTCACCAACATTAATGATTATGTTAAAATCCTCCTTGTCATCAAGAAGTTCAAGATAATTATTTGAAAGTTTTTCAAAGAAGTTTAATGCCATTTAATAAAGTTTAAATTTTTTTAATTATTTGGTTCGTTAAGGATGTAAAATTGTTTAAAGTTGTTTAAAATGCTTATTTTTATATAATAATATATTTATTATATTAATATCATTTTTATATTCATTTTGTGTAGATTCTTACCTCATAAATACTACTTTTCTAAATTACTTAAGTAGATCATTACCTCATAATACATCGAAATTATATTACTTTTAATGTAGATCATTATCTCATAATTAGAAATTGCACATGCTTCGCGTCCATTTGAGTTATGGCAGATGGTGTGACAATAACAGACGTTTTCCGGTTAATAATAATTTGATAGAAAAGAGAAAGTGGCGCTATTTGTATCAATTCCTATTATTTTCTTTAATATTCTATTAATTTCTTTAGTATTCTATCAAATGATATCAATTGGAACATACTGTAATGATAAGTTCTAAGATTACATGCTGCCTTAACGTTTTCTGTAATCATTTTCACTTTGTTTATGTGGCACCGGCTAAATAACAAGAACATTTTTATTATTAAATATTTATATTAATAAACAAAAAATTTTATTATATTTTTACGGTGATAAACAAGAAGGGCGCAGTTTAAGACGGATTTTATTTTTAGTTGTAAATAAATTTTTCCAATGTCCCTTTTTTGTGAATATATTGTTATTCCTTTTTATTCAACAATGTGTAAATCGTAACCGAATTGGTATGAACCGTGGGAATTTTAGAACTAGAGTTTCTGAACGACCATTGTAAATTTTTAATCTCAAAAAAAAAAAAAAAGTAATTTCTAATTTATGTGGATTTACCGGTAGTTCTCATAAGATTCTAAAATGTATATAAGCCTTGACTTTCGTGTTTCGAATAAAACTCAGATCTCGATATCTTCGAAGGTTGGGTAAAAGAATCGAATTCTCAACTATTATGACTACTTGTGGTTATTAAATTTGATTTATTCAAATAATTAAGCCAACAGATAGAAAAGGTGGTTGAGCTGGAATATGCCGGAACCAAACCAGTTAGATCCTAAGGATTGGCCTTTTGATGGGATGGTGGGAGAAAGCATATGAAATCGGAAAAATCATATGGAAATCAGATAAAACAAAATTTAATTAACTGCTTAATTTGTTGAAAACTCGATAAAATCGCTAATAATAGATCAAGATCGAACTTGAGTAAGAAGTATATAAAACAGATGTTTAATCTTAATTAGCTGCCTAATTTGAAGATTTGATATAATCACTAATAATAGGATCAATATAAGAGTAAACACGGTTCAGGTAAGAGCTCCTACCGCGCGAGAAGCAAGACTCACACCTGTCCTACGTGAAATCAAACGGAGTCCATGTTGCGAATTCATCCGATGACGGCGATACCGGCGCAATTATAGTTGCCGTCTCGGTATGTACATCAGTCGCACCGGTGTTATTTTTTTTAATTGATTGGATAGAATGCTGATTTGTTATTAATCGGTATTTGTATACTAATAAAATAATACCAGTATAACAACTTTTCAGAAATTTTATTATGACCCAAAATTTTCGTTATATCGATAGTTGACTGTATTTAAATAAACTATCCTTATTTCATAGTACTGTATCTGCATATATATTTGAAATCGAGTATTTAATGAATAAAAATTTTTTATAAATTCTGAAAATTTGCTCGTTTCCCGAGTCTTGTTCTAAGGATCTCCTAATTTTTTAGAACTTACTTCGCCGTCTCCTATATCAAAGTTCCAATAACAGTGAAATAGGCTCTGAAAAGTTAAGTGATTCTTAAAAAGATATTGGGAGATTTCTGGAACGAGAAAATTTTCAGATCTCAAACAACTGTTAAAAAAAAAAGGAAAATTGTATTAGCCAATCTTTTAGCCATTTTGATCGTCTGGATCAGCCAGCCGATCATAAACCATGTGGCGTAAATGTGCAATTTAATTACTAACGTTAAGCAGTAAATTAATTTACGTGATATCTACCGTAGATTTTTGTGCGAGTCATTTAAGTCAGTAATCAGCTAAGCATATCGATATGGTTTTACCAAAAACGGTTAAAAGTCAAGAATTTTTTTTAGCTTGGATAGGGTTTTCTTCATAAATCCGTGATAAAAATAAAATTACAATATAAAAAAACTATCCATTGTGACTCAGCCATAATTCGAGAAAATTCTTATATTTTATATAATATATAGTTTCAATTCTTATTATAAATCGCAATAAGTTATATCTTAAGAAAGTATTAGAGCAATATCTACATCCACCGATATTTCTAAAACCACACATAATAAAATTTTCTTTCCATTGTTAATTTAGAATCAACATTTACTTTTACCTAATATATCGTATCCATTACTTAAGTTCTTCCTAACCATAAATAGTAATTTCATAATCGCCCTTTGAGCTTAACTATGGAGATAACCTAACGCATGACTATCGTTATGTTTTATCTATTAATGCTAAAAATTACTAATAGTATTTTTAATAATTATTGTAGGCAAATTTTTGAAATTGAAATATTCTTTGCCGTATTATCTGCTAACTCCAATAGCTTGCTGGGATGGCTCTGGCATGCTGGGTGGAGAGTGGCCACTTTAACTATAATTTGCAATTATTTTCTAGGTCCGGTGCAAAAATGTAGATACACCAATTTATTTATAATAAAGAATTTTTTCTAAAATTTAATATAAATGTTTAAATAACTTTATTTATTATGCTTGATTTAAGGAAATGTTTAAATATAAATTTTATTAAAAAATTTTATTTCTGTAAAAACTTTTATTTCAGTAAAAACTTTTAATTCTGTAAAAACTTTTATTAATCACTTATTTTTTCAATTTGTAAAATGCAAAGATATAAAATATTAAAATTAAAAAATTAATTTATCTATATATAAAAATTTTTTAATTTTTAATTACCTATTTATAATTTTTTTTGTACTAAATAAACCAAGTTCTATGCTATCTTTTAATATAAAATTTATTATCTTTTTTTATATACATATTGTCGTTTAATAATGGTTTAAAATTTATTTTTTTTAAAAAAAAAAGCAAAAAAATGCCTTTTAAAAATAAATATATTTTTGTTACTAATTTACAACTTTGTAAGTTTATATTATACAAATGTATTGTTATACATATGCTAAATATGAGTTAAAATTTTAGCTTAATTGAATTATTAGTTGTTAAAATATAAATTTTTAAATATTTAATGATAATTACTATATATAAAATTACTATATATAGTAATATTTAACCCTTTATTATGAAAATTAGTTTTTAGTCTAACTATTAATCCAATTAAAATTTTAACGCTATATTTAGCAAATGTATGGAAATGCAGTTGCATAGTACAAGCTTATAAAGTTGCATATTGTTGGCGAAAATAATTTTTTAAAAAAAATTTTTTATTTTTTTTTAAAAAAATAGGATTTTCTAAAAATTTATAATAAAATAAACTTACTATAAAATAATAATAAAAATTATACAAAACGTAGCTTAGTACTTCCTTTATTTGATATAAAAAATCATAAATAAATAATTAAAATTGAAAAACTTTTATATGTAGTTAAAATAAATTTTAGTTTTGGTGCGTCTACATTTTCGCACCGGACCATTTATTTATATAAATACATGATTATTTTTTTTAAAACTTTGATCGGAATCTTTGTGGATTTTATGTCTTTTAAATAGTATAATTTTAATTTTCTTCATTATTAAAATATTTATACATGAGTCTTTCCAAATTCATAAATTATGTACATCTAAATAAAATATAACATAATAAAAAAGATAATAATCGTATATAAAAATAGATAAAAAAAAAAATAAGAAAATAGTATAAATCATTTTTAAAATCCTCATAAAATTATTTCCCATAACAAGTATCCCCTATATTTTTATCAATCATTTTGATCATGTAAAAATGAAATATGCATTCTCAAGTCTAATTCACCCTTTTCATCCTTTTCATGTAAAGATAGGTTATATGTTATCTATATGAATTTACAATAAGAAAAGTGACCCATTTTAGAATTTAGTCAATACAAATTACACGAATGCGCCTTAATGATTATAAGATTATGAAAATTTTTTTTTCTCACGAAATTAAAATTATGTAGGAAAATTATTAAACAAAAAAATTTTTAGCAGATAAATTATATCTTTTTTTTTTTGTGAACCTAAAGATAATTTTAACGAACATGAAGTTTTTATTTTATGGATATTTCAGGGAACTCTGTTTTTTTTTATAAGCATAAATTATGAATTAACCAAGGTTTTTTCAGTGAACTAGAATTATAATAAGTCTGATAGTTCAATGAAATGACCTAGTTATTCTATGACTTGAATGTATAAAAACGGGTGAATAAAGTACCCGCGACATATTAATAATAATCAGATTTGAAAAACTGAAGGTTTAATTCTGAATAGATAATTAAGAATTCATTGTTATCCGTGACAAAATGCTTGAACGATCTTTTTGAATACTTTATTGGTTGTAAAATTTTCCAAGGCAATTATCAAAAAAAAGATAGTTTATAGTAAAAATTTTGTTGATTGAAATGAAAAACTCATTTGATAATAAAAATAATGGGTTATTTACGTAATAAACTTTATTAAATTACGCATATGATTAAGATATTAATCATAATATAAATACGTATATGATCTATTTAATCCTGTAGTTTATATTTTCATTAGTCCAACAGTTGTCAGTTTGACTAAAATTACGACGAAATGCATGATCAAACCAGGCCCAAAGATTGGACAAAAATTAGAGCAACTGAAATTGCTTTCTCTTGTTTTTCAAAAATATAAATTTGAATGTTACTATTTTTCAATGAAAAAAATAAATCATCATATCGTTTATCCCAACAAATAGTCTTAAATTTTAGATTTAAAATATTATTAAATGCAGGAGACTATGGTGAATATTTAGACTAGCTGGCCCAAATTAAGGATTTGGTTCCTTGTTAGAGTTAGAAAAATGATACATTAATTTTAATTATATGGATACTTTATAACGGATTACATAATAATATTTACTATGATTTGATACTTTATAGAAAACTATGCTTTTGCTATATATGTTACATTATATCTATTTTATATTAACAATATTATTATTATATGGTCTAAATAGTATCTAATAATAAAATTTAATAACTCCAATGAAAAAATTTACTGTTATTTTTATATTATTAGCATGTGAAATTTTTTGTCGTAACATTTTGCATAAATGATGATGTCATTTTATGCATAAATATCAAGGCAAAAAAATTTACGATTATATATCACATGAATAATATATAGTTATTGGATGCTTCGCATCCAATAACGGGAGTTATTTGTAAAATAACTTCATTATCTGGCTGTAAAATTTAATGTGTCAGCTTCTGGGCCCCAAAGGGGAACATTAAATTTAGTTATTGGTGCTTGGCATTCAATAACGGTGTTATCCGGCAGCTTACGACGACCAGATTGCCAAATAACTTGGTTATTTGGCAATGTTCACGTGTTTTCTGCCAAATAACTTGTTATTTGGCAGAAATCACGTGAGTGTGCCAAATAACCAAAGTTATTTGGCAATCTGATCATAGTAAGATTACGGATAATAATAATTATCCGACAAACTCTTATGAATTTATTTCTTTTCTGTTATCTTTTTCATGTGTTACAAACTCAGCCGGTAACTCTCTACCAATCATGATCATAAATTGTCGGATAACAGGCAAAAATTTTTGAATAACGGTAAATTGGTTCAACCGGGCAAATGATTGGCTGACATGTGCCGCTTCGCGTCACGTGTTCATTTGACCGGTTGAGCCAATTTACCGTTATTCAAAAATTTTTGCCGAATAATGTATACTGTACTTATTATAATAAAATAAAATAAAAAATTACAATAATTAATAATATAATAATCATATTAAAAATAATACGTAAAATTTTACCCCCATGATCGTCCAATAGTCTTTGTATTACAAACCAAATTTTTAAGAAACCATTATTTGGGTTTCTAATAAAAAAGATTACCGTACTTGTTAATTTTGCATCCAATATCTTCTACCCCTAATCTGCTAATATCTAAAAGTTAAATTGTTGTTTTTTAAACAAAAATGGGTGCGGGTGATGTATGAATAATTTCTAATATGTTTATAATATTTTGTTAAGATTATGTTTTTAAAAAGTTATTAAATATTTTTTCTTTATTTATTTTTTTTAATAAAGAGGTATCCCAGGACGCCGTTGGCGTCTTTTAACTAACTTTTTAATTTATCTATTACTAAAATCTTAGCAATTTAAAAATTAATTAAAATTATTATTACTTATTTGAAACCTAGACACATAATCATAATAACTCTATTTATTCTATTAATCAATATAAACAATTTTAAAATTTTAGCTAATTTGAAATATTTCATATTCTTCTATTATAAAGCATGATACTTTATATGTAGCCCACGAGACATTTTGATATATAGCAGTATCATTTCTAATTAGTTTATCATATACACCTGTTTCACCAACCCAACAGTATTCATTTAGATTAAAATCATTGTACATAAAAAGAGTATTACCAGAAAAATTGGACCATGATTAGAACTACAGTAAATTGCTTTCTCTGGTTTTTTTACACGACTTAAAATAGAATTTTGAATATTACCATTTTCAATGAAAAAATAAAACTATCTTCGCAATACCTATGTTGATTATGATAATGTTTATTCCAACCTATAGGATTATATCCACCAAGAATTTCATCAGTACCCTTAACTTTCATAACTACAGCGTGATGAATTTTCTTATCACATAAATTCCAAAATGAATAACGAGTAAAACCATCTTTGCTTCGACGAGGAAGTAATTTAAACTCATAAGGATTATCTTTAACTGTTAATCAAATATGTAAGTTTTTTCATATCAACCCATGAAGCAATTTCAGCTGCATGTGCTTCATTTATGACAGTTGAAAAAGGTTTAACAATATTAGTCGGTAATATTGGTTTTAAAATTATTCGAGATGTAAGGACAGAAGATATTGGTTCATTTGTTAATTATATCTTTCCAAAGGTTTTTTTCAATAATTTGTTGATAAGGTTGTACATTATTTAATAATATCATTACCAGACATTTGAAAATAACGGATATGAGGTAAACAATTTTGTAGAGTAGTCTTTAAAGCAATAAAATTCTCATAGGACCAATCTTCAGAATCGGATGGTAGGCTGGGATTTTTTTCAATTCCCCATTTTATAAAATAATTCCAAATTTTTATTTCTTCTAATTGTAAATCATCTCGGCTAATAAGTGAGACTAAAACGTTTTCTTGAAGTGTTAAGAATTCTTCTGAATCAAAAATCTTATTAGGATACTTTACCACAATATCATTAAACCAGTTTTGTAAATCTTGTTTATTATTCTAGAACTTTTTTGATAAATATAATTTAAATGTAAACGAAGCCAATTAGCCTCCTTTTCAATTAAATGAGTTTGAAGTTGATTGACCAACTCATCAAAAAGAAATTCACAAGCAACGATCATAAGTTCAAAAATAAATGATGCATCATGTTTTCAAGTGTGGTTATTCCTCCATATATATACCTTTGTATAAAATTTATGTATAATTTTAGATTCCTTTTTGTTATGTTATAAATTAAGTTATGACTTTTTGTAATATAATATAAAATAACTTACTTGATAATAATTTCAAATGTTGGATTTTTTTTAAATTTAAAGGTTTAATATTTTTTTTTTTTATTGATATTATTTAATTCATTACGAAAATATAAAGATCTGTATTTTAAAATTGCAGAATGTGTTCGGAATGTCTTTGTATTTGGAGGTTCACCAACATTAATGACTATGTTTAAATGCTTCTCGTCATTAAGAAGTTCAAGATAATTATTTGAAAGTTTTTCAAAGATTTTAATTCCATTTAATCAAGTTTAAAAATTTTAATGATTGAGTTCGTTAATAACGTTTTTGATATAAATGTGTATTATATGCATAAAATTTTACACTACATCAATGATACGTATTATGGAATTGTCCTGTGTATGTCCAATGTTTTATATATTTATATTTTGTCAAAATCACACATCTAGTTAGGTGCTAATGCTTTTTGAAGTCACCTGCTAATTCTAATAGTCAAAATTCAGAACTATGTCTTTGATCTTAATATTAAAAATTTTATTAATCTTAAAAATCAGATCAATTTTTTATATATTTTAGTATGTGCATAACTACGGTACTCTCACTTCATAAACATCTTGGTCCACAAACATTAATTTATCAGCAAGCTTTACTGATAGGTTTAAGGCGAGCTTTCGGTGAATTAATATCTTTAAAGTTAGATTGTTTTTTTTTTTAAAAGAAATAATCGAAGTTTTTGTTTTTAAAAAAAAAGAAATAATCGATGTTTTTTTTTTTACAAAAAAAAAGAAATAATCGAAGTTTTTTTAAAAAAACGATCGAAGTTTTTTTATATATATTTTATGTTTTAATTATATAGTTTATAGTTTTACTTTTTTTAATAATTTTTAATTATAATTTTTTTTTAATTTATATTGTCCAGTCTTTATTTTCCTAATAGTACATTGCTTTTACTGGACAGTTTGGACACTGGGCAATTTTCCGATTGTTCAGCTGTTAGAGATTATTCCAAATTATCAAACAGGACGTACATAAGTCATAGTAGTGAAATTTTTTCATTAATAAAGTTCGAGACACTTAATAACTTTAAAATTTTATGAAAACATTATTATTATAACACTTCAGCTCTTAATCAAATTTGCAGAAAAATTAACAAATAAAAAAATGCGAAAGTAAAAAAATACTGTTAAAAACAAGCAATGTTGATCAAACCAAAAATTATCATACTCCAATCAAATTGGACGAAAATTTTCAGTTTAAACCTGTTTTCAAACGCTTTCCTTTATGGTTTATAAGATAATCTAAATAGTTAAAAATAATCTGATCGATTTAGGTTTAAATCTGTTTTTCGCACAATGAACTTCGGTAAAATTATTAATAAAAAGATTGAATTATCGAAATGGATGAGCAATCAGCAAGAGAACTGCTTGAGAACAGCTCATATATAAAATAAAAAGTTTAGTACAAATTTTATATTTACAAAAAAAAAAATCATGTACGTACGTTAAGTATATTGTGCATATAGATTTACACTTGATATTACTTTAGTTTAATGCCGTTCCACCTGACCAAATTTGATAACCTTTTTTTTTTTTTGAATTCTTTAGATATGTAGAATTTAAATAAAAATTTTTTATCGAACTTTGTCAAGTAGCTGTCAAGATATCTTCATTTAAAGTTAAAGAAAAATCAAAACGTCTATCAAAGCAAAAGCTGTACCAAATTTTTTTTTAAAACTTTGATCGAAAATATCGTGACAACCACTTGAGCTCTTTTTTTTTTTTTTATTTGAATTCTATAAATCCGTAAAATTCACATAAAAAAAATTTAATCGAATTTTGTCGAGTGATTATCAGGATATCTTGAAAAAAAAATTCAAAAACAGAAGCTGCGTCAAATTTTTTTTAAAACTTTGAGCGAAGATATATTAACAACAAACTGACCAAATTCGATGAACTTTTTTTTTTTTATTTGAATTTTGGATACATNGTGCATATAGATTTACACTTGATATTACTTTAGTTTAATGCCGTTCCACCTGACCAAATTTGATAACCTTTTTTTTTTTTTGAATTCTTTAGATATACGTACAAATCAATAAACATTTTCAGCATTTATTATCTGAAATTTTCGTTTTTGTTTTTTTTTTTTTTTTCAAATAAAAAAAAGTTTATCGGATTTGGTCAGGTGATTGCTAATTAAAAAAAAATTGGTGCAGCTTCTGTTTTGATAGAGTTCTGATTTTCTTTAAATTTGAACGAAGATATTTTGAAAATCACTTGACAAAATTCGATGAATTTTTTTATTTGAATTCTATGGATCCAATGGATTCAAATAAAAAAAGTTCATCGGATTTGGTCAAGTGGTTGTTAAGATATCTTCGCTCAAAGGTTTAAGAAAAATTTGGCGCAGCTTCTGTTTTATAGACGTTTTGATTTTTCTTTAAATTTGAACAAAGATATTTGATTTGAATTCTATGAATCTATAGAATTCAAATAAAAAAAAAAAGTCCGTCAAATTTGGTCAGGTAATTGTCAAGATATCTTCGCTCAAAGTTTTAAAAAAAAATTTGGTACAGCTTTTGTTTTGATAGACGGTTTGATTTTTCTTTAACTTTGAAGATATCTTGACAGCTACTTGACCAAATTTAATATTTTTTTATCTGAATTCTACAGATTTATAGAATCAAATAAAAAAATTTTTTATCGAATATGCCCAGGTAGTTGTTAAGATATTTTTATTTAAAGTTTTAAAATTTTTATTTTTGTTAGGGGGTATGAACGTCATATGTGGATACAAAAATTGGCCCCTTTCATAATCAGTTTAGTATCTTTAAAATTCGGTAGTAAAAAATTTTTGTACTTTAAAAGTTTCATTTGTTCATAAAATATTGCATTGTTTTTGTACATCAAAATTTATCAAATTTTATTGGGCGATCGCAATCACGCAGATCCGGAGATTTGTTTTTAAATTCACGTGGATTGTTTTTATTGACGTTATTTAATAAATAAATAATAGCTCTGTTGGGATTAAACAATCAGTATAATACGTACGTACATATTGCGTATTGATATTATATTTGAAAAAAAAATAATCCAATCAACAATTTATATACATACGAATTATAATAAAAAGTACTATTCGTTGATCTATGCGAAGCTGTCACTCTATTTATATTTGCTTCTTCAAAATTCAATAACGTTATTTAAAATCCATTTTAACATAATTTTAGATATAAATTGTCGATTTATTTATAAAGTCCTGCCTGTTCTTGCTAAATCATTAGAAAACGAGGTACCCATTATTTTGATACGATACAATTCTCTCCTTTTTTAAAAAACTAAAATAAAAAAAAATTTTAATTATTATCAATCCTAGTAATCTTTTTTGCTTAAAGAATCTTTAACGACTACGAATAAAAATATACTTTTAAGTCATAATGAATCCCAAGAAACATAGAGATGAAGGTAAAAAAAAAAAAAAAAAAAAAAAAAAAAACTTTAAATAGTATTACCGATGCTATGATCAGTGTTTATAATTTTCCTTTAACATAATCTTTTCACCCTTTAATTATTAGATGTGCAAGTCGCTCATTTAGTTAAAGATCTTTCGCTAGATGAAAGTGAGTGGAATAAATTCGATAATCAATCAACAGACATGGAATATACTAGACATGGCTCTAAGGATGATGACGTAGATAATTGGGAACCAAACAGATATGAAATCGACCATATTATTGCTCATAAAATTGTAAATGTAAGTGTTGAATAAAAATTCTCTTATAATTATGTATTATGTATTATGTATTACAGTATAAACATATTTATTTATAGGGCCGTGACTTTTACCTTGTTGTGTGGAAAGGATACTCCAAAGACACGTAATTCCCTTTACTTTCTATATCTTTATTGTTATACGTTTTTATATATATTTTGTTTAATCCTTATTTTGTAAAAAGTTGGGAACCTATTGAGAATCTTGATGATTGCCGCGAAAAATTACATGAATTTTACAAGCTCTCCAATGAAATAAAAATAAGTGATCAATTTCATCCTTCTAATGAACCTGATCCAGAAGAACGTATGATGTTTTTAAACGCTCTTCAAGATTCTAATAGTGCTGATTATGATCTCTATGATAAAATTATTCTCGGAAGAACAAAAAATCATGATTATTTGTCTGAACCTAGAATTGAAAGGTGTGATCTTTTATTTGTTATAATATTATGCTCGAATTACATAGATTATATATTATTTTATTTATTATTATATTCCCAAAGTGTTCCCATTGCTGAAATCGGTGAGAGAGGTCAAATGGAAAATGAAGCAAAACTTCAAGAGGATATTGATTTGTATGACTTGTATGACTTGTTTTAAAAAAAAACGTTTATCATGAAATTTGTTGAAAGATTGTTTTTTTCGTAATTGCTAGTGCAAATGTTATATTCATATATATTACTACTAGATAAATGTTTAAATTCATATCAATATTGATTTGGTAATAATTTTTGCAATGGGAATTTTAAGGAATTATTTTCATATTGCTTCTTAAAATCTTAATAAATTAAGGGTAATATGAGTTACTTTTAATTTTAATAAATGAAGGGTAATGTGAGCTATTTTTAATTTTAATAAAATCAATTGCACATCTCTCGTTAAATATTTTATTAAAAAGATGCGTAAAAATTTTTTGATATCTGATATTATAATTTTTTTTATATAAGGGATCGTAAAAGAATTTTTAATCAATCATAATAACTAATCAAATAAACAATCTTTTAGTATTGATTAATCAAAACCCAATTGTCTTGCATCAATTACTGTTAATCGAAATAATGCTCATAAATGAAGTTACTTCAACAATTACACTCTTTAAATGCATTAAATAACGTCTATGCGTATCCAAAAACAACTTGCACCTTGATTAATATATTTAACATAGTACAGTATATGTACTGAGTTAATAATTGATCTTTATTTTAAAACATCTCAAAATAACGAATGAATAAATTATTTTGTACTTATACGGTAAGCAATTTTTTTAATCAGCATAAGAATTTTGATATATATATATATAAATATAATAAGTACTAAAATACATTACATTAAAGATAAATAATTGAATAATTGTATAATACTATATGAGTGTGACAAGGAAAACCTGTCAATAAAATCAATTATAAATTTTAACTATCCAACACCTAAAAATTATTATGTTGGGTAATTCAATCATTGTATGATACAATCGGTTGTTTAATCGGTTTGATATATAAGTTATACAAAAATTATTTCTAATTAGATTCTGGTGATGTAACTGGGCATTTTAGATTATGAGAATAATTAGTAGTAATTTTGGATTCAAGTCTTACTAATATTGAATTTAAAAAAAGGTTATCTCATTTTCAATTTAAATGAGTGTTGCAAAAATTTGACTACACTATATACATAATAATTTTATGAATAATCCTGGAATTTTAAATTTCTATATATTTAATACAAGTCTTATTATTAGCTTTTTTGACCATATGCACGTCTAAAAATAAGAGCAACTTGTGCCCATGAGAATTTAAATACTTCAATTTTTTGGGTTGTTTATAATTTTATTCAAACATAAATTTATTTTTCACTCGTTATTTTTGTATCAGCTTCAACCATTTTTAATCTTCTTTGTACTTTTATGCAATTCTTAAAATTTTTCTTATAAATACTATTTTATATTAGGTACAAAAATTTTAATATTTTAGATCTTTATCCAACTAAGATTTTTAATATTTTTAATTTGTTTATTTAATTTAAGAATAATTATAAAATTTTTACATATTAATTACTTTCATATTTGTTATTAAAATTTATAGTAAGTACAGTATATTTAAAATAATGATAGTATTATAGCATTAATATTTCAAATATAAGGTCTTAATTTAGATAACAATATGAAAAAGTTTTATTAGTATTGGTAATAATAAACATTTGTAATAAATAAAGATATAATAAATAGGAATTGCTCTAATAACATATTGGAAAGAAACAATTCTAGTTAATCAATATATATATAAATACCAATTTATTTATTTTGTTTGTATCTTTAGGTTTTTGGTTTTAAGTTGATTTCTTTTATATAATAAACATTATTATATCTATTCTATTCTATTATTGGTTTGGTTATACTATATATTTATTACTAAGCTTTATAATTATATGCTTGGTATTTGTCTTGTATTTTATTTATTTGTATTTATATATCCAAGTCTATCTATTATTCTAATTTATTCTAGTACTTATATATACTATTTAATCTAATGCTTTTTCAAAACTAATAGTAATATTAAAAATATAAATTGTTTTATTAAATACATTAATATAAAATAAAAATTTTGGAGTAATCAAAATAATTTTGATTTAATCAATTATAAAATATGTCCTATATAATTAATAAATAATTTCTATCTAACTTACATGGTCTAATACATTATACAAAATTCATTCACCTTTTACAAATTGTGTGAATATTTGCATAGTGTATTATAAAATGATCAAATAAGTTATATAGAAGTCATTTAATGCTTATATTAGAAATATTGAATAACAAATTTATTAGTCAAGTATTTAGTAGATAAATAACAGTTATTATCTATATCACAATTAAAATTAATACATTAAGTCAAATTCGAATACAAAATTTTCAAATAAATTAAATTTAAATTGATAAATATTTTATTTGATCAAATATTTGAAATATTTGATTTGATTTAAACAAAATTTTAAAAAACAAAATTAAATTATATTCAATATAGAATTTTTAATTCAAATCAAATTTAAGTCAAAGCTAATATAAATTTACAAAATTCGAATATACCTAATATTTGATTTAATTTGAGGTGAAAAACACTGTATATAGCTAATTTTCTTTGTTTTAAAGCTAGTTTGTATGATTTTTACAATGTAAAAAGTTTAAAACTTCAGTTTTTAAAGAATTATTATATTTCAAATTTGAATTTAATAATAAAAGTTATAAATATTTTATATTTTGTTCAATTTAAAAAAATAAAGAGTATTCATCAACTCTTTCTGACGATCCCTCGTACCAAATTTTCCAAGAACTCTGACCTACGAAATCTCTATAGTTAGTATATTCAAACACAACAAAACTTCACCAAAGCTGCTGTCAGGTACAAAGTCCATTCACTGGATGTTCTGCACATGAAATAGAGATGAAACAAACTTGCAGAATTTTAAGCGAGGCACCTAGGTGGGCTTTGGTACTATTGAGCAAAGAAGTAGTAGAGAAACTCTGAAGCCTGTCAAGTCCTATGGATATGAAAAAAGAAGTAGAGACCCAGTTGAATATACTATTCTATACAGTGTAACTCCTACAAACTCCTTTTGTTTTGGTATTATGTATGACATCCTTTGGACTTTTCGAATTTCAAAAAGTGGGCGATTCAGCTTACCCCCTCCAAAAGATAGGCAGTGTTTACTCCTTCCGAATTGGGAACGTGCCTACCATATCGGAATCAAGTCACGAGTGAAATCGGGTCCCTAGAGATAAACGATGAATGACACGTGAGGTGTTTTGGAGTTAAAAATTCGAAATGAAATTTCTTTCTAGAATGCTCCTTAGGCGCTTTTTCTTTTTTCTTTTTCTTATACATGTACATATAATACTTAGATGAGGCGATTCCTTGTGCAGTATTATATAATTTTTACTGTTAGGCACAAATGTAAATAGTGCTATCATAGCCGTTTACTTTTTGCCTTTCTCTTCTTTCTTCTACTTTTTTCTTGTTTTATTTTGGTTTTTTGCTTAGGCTGCATAGTATTTCCCACCTTTTATTTTTCTTTTTATTTTCGTTATATGTTTTCTTTTTCTAGTAGAATCCTGCTACTCTGGAAGTTAGGAGAAGAGGGTTAAAAAGTAGGCGGTTATGATAGGCAACAAACTCCAACTCAGTGATTCGGAAATTCTGATTGTAACGACATGAGGGGTTTGTGTTGAGAGAAAAGTTTGGTATAGCAGGTCACTTTTAAGGATCCTTAGGACACCTGGATGGGTTACACTTTAGATTTTAGTTAAATATAGTTTTAACAGTTCATCGTGTACGGTGTTGCATAGATGACATTTAATAAAGTTGTGGCATAACTGCGGAATTCAAAAAAAAATAAATAAAGAGTATTTAGTTTATTAAGTACTAGTTTAAAGAGTTAGCTATGGCTTACAAATATTTTATATACAATATATATATTATAATATACTTTATTTAGTTAATACTTGCTATTAATTCAAAGTTGATCTACAATTTATTTTACATAAATTGTAATATATTAATACTCTACATTTAAAGCAAACCATTTTAATATTCTTATGTTCGAAAGATTAGTTTTTTTTATTTATATAGTAAAAATAATAAATATAATTCTAAAATAAAATACAGTTGCCCCCTTCAATCACCTTCTATACAATTACAAACTCTATACAATACATAATATTTTAATACTATTTGTTTTATTATTAAAAACCCTTCTATATAATCAAAAAAAAGTTATAATTACTATCACATTTTTTTAGAATTTGTTGGACGATTTTCATAATAAAATTATTTATTTACAATTACATTTCTATATGGTTATAGATAGTTGCTATATAGAAAAGTTACAATTTTACTAATTAAATCAACTTTTATACAACAATTAAAGTTGTTCAGAAGAATAAAATACATTTACTCTAAAATTTTTATACAAATTGGATAACTTTTAATTAGTATAGTTTTTTATTTTACATAACAATGAATATAGCTAAAAAATTTGTAATTTTTTTTAAAAAAAACATAAAATAAAAAAATGTATTAATGAAATATCAACTAATTAATATAAAAATTTTAGAGTAAATATATTTGTTCTTCTAAACAATATTTATTATTGCATAATAATTAATTTGTATAGTATTATTTTGTTTTTTATATATAGCAACAATTAATATCATATATAAAATTTTTTAAAATAAATTTTAAAAAAATTTTATATACAATCATTATTATTGCTATATATAAAATAAAATAATACTATGTAAGTCAATCATTTTACAATAATTAAAGTTGTTCAGAAGAATAAAATATGCTTACTCTAAAATTTTTATACAAATTGGATAACTTTTGTTAGTACAGTTTTTTATTTTATGTATTAATAAAAGAGGTTGTTAAATATCGCAGGTTGCTATATTGCAGGTTAATATGATTGGCCAATTAGATCATAGGATCTTGTATAACAATACGAACGAAAAATTAGAAAAAATTACAAAATAATCAAAATTTTTAAAATAACATGAAAGTTCATTAAGTTAACTAGTTTTGGGCTTCTAATTAAAAGTTTTGCACTTAATTTTGCATATATTTATGCACTCTCTAACCTAATATTAATACTAGTTTGGACCCTAACCCTAACTAATAATCATTTTAATTTTTTTTTAAATATTAACCTATGATATCACAACCTGCTAAATTTTCAAAATTCTTAATAAATATAGCTAAAAAATTTGTAATTTTTTTAAAGAAATGTAAATAAAAAAATATATTAATAAAATGTCAACTAATTTACATAAAAATTTTAGAGTAAATGTATTTTGTTCTTCTGAACAATGTTTATTATTGCATAATAATCGATTTGCATAGTATTATTTTGACTTTTTTTTTTTTTTTTAATATTAAGTGAC
>QKWP01000498.1:70870-85405 GCA_003550325.1 Gigaspora rosea | reverse complement strand
ACTTTATTGGTCCAAGCGGGTTGGCCCAGTCAATATGACTGTGCCACATATTACATTTGTATAACGAGAGTACAACTAGCCACACGTACAACTTTTGGTTGTCTAATTTAAGTAGTCTGCCCGAAGGTTCTACACTAGATGCCATACCTGCAACCTAACTAGGGGATTGCCTATTTAAACTCTCTGGCTTTTACCCATGTTCAATGTTCCTTCCAATATACCCTTTCAAGTAATTCACTATTAAAAGTACCCTGAGGCTTTAGCCAAACACCTATTGGAGGGCATTTGCCCCTGTGGTAAACCTGGTAGAGTGATACCTGTCCCCCACAGGTATTCACCTACACTTTCAGTAACTTATACATTCACCAAGGCAAACAACTTGCAGTCAGGAGGTTACCCTGCAACCGCTACCATTACCTACTACTGCCCTTGTGGAGTTCACTAGACCCCAGTACCTGGTCAGTCACTCTTTAGATCCTTTTCCCCAGTTATCCCAGACTACCAATCCAGTTGGGCTGGAAGGATCGGTCTGCCAGGCTTTAGGTGCCTAAAGTCACCCTTTCCTTGGTTCATACTTCTATAACACATGATCTTTTCCTCCTATACGACTCGGTGGCCAGGTTGGTGGCCCTCTTTGTCATAGGGGCTCTTGCCCGTCCAGTTTTCCGGTCAGTTACCGCTAAGATTCTTTTCCCCAGTACCGTCGAAAGTCTAGCTATCTCTCTACTCGGAACTTGCTAAATAGGTTTCTGTTTCTCTGGTTCCTTGGATTTGTCTGTGTAATGAGACACAATTTCGCCTGAAAGCTTCCATTCAAGATAGTAACCAAGAACTACAGGTAGTGTACCCAACTGATCGACAAGACACAGTTACCAGAATACAGGTCTATTTTTCAAAAGCGTCGCCAGTGGGATTTGAACTCTAGACCTGCCACTTGGGGGTGACAACTTACCAACTTCCCTAAGTTGCCACACTCATATTATTTTGACTTTTATATATAGCAACAATTAATGATTGTATATAAAAATTTTTTTAAAATAAATTTTAAAAAAAATTTTATATATGATTTTTGATCATTGCTATATATAAAAGTCAAAATATTACTATGCAAATCGATTATTATATATAAAAAATGTTGTTTGGAAAATCAAAATACATTTACTCTAAAATTTTCATGAATCAGTTGATATTTTATTAATGTATTTTTTATTTTACATTTCTTCAAAAAAAATTACAAATTTTTTAGCTATATTTGTTAATACATAAAATAAAAAACTGTACTAATTTGGGTATTGGTTCTCTACCTCACTCAAACCTACAATACAATCCAAATTAATCACTCAGGAAGCTAATGAACTTATCACCACACTTGATACCAAACAAGTTACAGATAAATAAGCATGCTATATTATCAACAATGTCATTATACCTATCCTTGAATATCTTATACACAATACAGTTCTTACCTATTCAAAATGCAATAAAATCCTCTCCCAATATCTTACTGTTGCTAAGCATAAATCAAAACTAGCAAGAAACATACCCAATAATACTATGCTAAACCAGGAATCAAAAACATCTGGGATATACAATTGCAATACCACCTATCTGCTTTTTTGCTTCGGCTTAATGATCCATACCTTCTTGGCAATAGTACACATATTCGACTACAGCAGCTACAAAACAATTTATGGTCTACTACTAATATACTACAACATTCTAATAGGACCCAAAAAACTCTGATACAACTTAGATGATTCTAAAAAAGGAAATTTTGTATAGAAATTCATCAAACGTTGCATTTTTATATAGTAAATTTTCAAATTTTGCTCTATTTTATACATCTATTTGGCTAAAATACTGCTAAAATTATACAAACTTAGATTTGAGTTGTATCAGAGTTCTTTGGGGTCCTATCCTAATCCTCTTATCGATAGTCCTAACAAACATTCTACTACTTTCAAAATAATTTTATTACTTAAGCATCTTGAATTTTCTATTACAGCACACTCTGAAATTCTACGCCCCTTTACTATCAACTTACCCTATACCTCACTTGAATTCTTACTACACAACCACCCCAATATATAACCTTTAAGCATCAACTACGTTCAAAATATATTATGTTCTTAGAACAACTTACTTCCTATGATAATACAACACTTTTAGCTTGGCCACATATCTCCTCTAGAATTCTTAACCTTATATCAGGAAAAAAACCAACCTGGTTTTGTACACTTGAAAATAAAATCCTATCTAATACTTCTACTCGCCAAATTAATAACTCTCTCCATCTCTCTAATACTAATTCACTCTCGTTTCAAACTAGTCACTTCAACCCCAAATCTAAACCATGGCTAATAACCTATTTAGATCAAGAGATTATAATTGGAAAAGCCCACCATTTCTATAACACACTGGAAAATACATGCTAATCTTAGCCTTACATCCTTATATCCTAAACCAAATGCACACTGTACTTCTTGCTCAAGATGTACTCTAAACTTGAACAAAATTCAAAACACTTGTACCCTAGATATATCAGCTACATTATCTACTAAATTTCTTGGTAAAAAAACCTATACCCAATCTATAAACAAACTCCAACTGTTGCAATAAATAAAGTTGGTTTTTGTTATCATCATCAATGCTAACTACTTAAATCTACTATACTCTATTGCCTCTCATCATTTTATTAATATTCCACCTCTCCCCAAAATTACAATATATAGCAACCCTATTATAGACATCTTTCTAAAATCCTCTGCCACTTCAAAAGGACCCCGACATGTAGTACAGAGGTCATACATTACGCATTTCAGCAAAAACCCTGAAATTTGAAAAGCAAAAAATCAGGTTTGGCAATTATCTTGGCATCCAGTGGTCCAATTTGAATAAACTTTTTTTAAAATAAACTTTCAGTGAGGCACATCTAACAAAAAAAAGTTCATTCAATTCTGATCACTGGATCAAAAGTTATTTAAACAAATAGATTTTGTCGTTTTTAGCAAATTAGGTCAAAATTGGCCAAAATCCAGTTATGACCTATATGAGAGATGTCCAGGGTCCTACTTCAAAACTTCAAACTATAGCACAATCTAATACTATATTCTCAAACTTTTCCTTATATACTGATGACTCTGTTGTTAATATTTCTGATCCAAGATGCACTATAGGAATTGCATGGATCCAGGTTTTTGATAACCAGATCTCTCATTCTTTTTCTGTACAAATTCAAAATTGGTCATCATTATACAAAGCAGAATTAGTTTCTATATTATTACCAATTAGCAGATACCCTCGAAATAGTAATATACATATATATATGACTCCTTATCCATTATTTCAAAATACAATACTCTAACCTCACAAACACAAAACTACAACAAACTATATTCTTACAACTACTGGTCTATTTGGTACACTTTTCTTAACCTCATTATATCACTCTCTCTAAACATTATATTCCATAAAGTACAAGCACATAGTAATGATATATACAACAACAAAGCTGATAAACTTGCAAAAAATAACTATTTTTCTCCTATTTTAGAATTTCAACCTCACAATATATATAACCCTTTCTTTTGTCTTACCTACAAAAAATACAACATAGAACAACCTACACGTTGCGCTATCAAAAATATTTGCAATGCACATACAATTGCTATGTGGTCCTCTCAACATAGAATTTAACAAATTATTCCTATAGCCCAAAAAATAGATTGGAATGCAACCTGGCTATACCTCAACTACAATCATAAACGCACTTACAACTATACTAATTTCTAGCTCAGCTCTCAAAAATCCTTTCGCATTAAATGCATATTACACATGCTTCCTACTCTTTCACATTTCTTTCTATTAATTCTGCAAATATACATCCTACCTGCACTATATGCAACCAAACTGATCACAGATTCCATTGGCTACTTTGCCCAAACTCAAGCAGTATCTCAAATATTATCCAAAACATAATTACACAATACTCCTTTTCAGATCTACCAGATTTATTCCTCAATAAATTACAACAGCTACGCAACAATCTTTTAACTCACTATTGCCTTTTACCTACACAATCTATACTATTCAATACTACAACTTTTTACACTACAATCAAGAGTTATATTCCAAAATCACTTATCAATATTATATCCCAACATACTTCTTATAAAAATGCAGCTAATATTACTATTAAGCTTCTCCTACTACTTTCACAAAGGATTCATGAACAATTATGGAAATTATACTGCACGATTTAGCACACTGGAAATCTACACAAGCTCTACCACAATCCAATACTATATTTATTAAACCTTTATATACTCCACGTTATAACTGAACTCTATATACTTATAGCTGCATCTGTGGCTTACCAGACCAACAACATGAAAACAACAATAGCACATCCCTACCTTTGGGCTTAGCACTTAGAAAAATAGAAATCTGGTCATACAACTGGATCAAATATAGTTCTCTAACTAACTCTATTCTCCATATTCAAATCTAGGTGAGTTTTAACTACTCTAGTAGGTTTAGGTTGCAGATAAATTAGGTAGAAATTAGAAATAACTCTATTTATAGTCTGAGTCTTAATTCTTGTATAATTAATAATTGTAATTTGAGAAACCCCATGTGGAATCTCACATATTTTATTAATAAAGATAAAGGCAAAACCTCACCTTAACACAAAAAAAAAAAAAAAAAAACTGTACTAATAAAAAGTTATCCGATTTGTATAAAAATTTTAGAGTAGGTATATTTATTCTTCTGAACAACTTTAATAATTGTATAAAAATTGATTTAATTAGTAAAATTGTAACTTATCTATACAATAACTATTTATAATTATATATAAAATTTTTAAAAAATGCCTCTATTAAATCACTTTTTTTATATCAATTATAATTTGTACTTATATAGAGGTAACCTTTATACAGTTACACTTCTTTATAATTACTATATTGGTATGTGCCCAACTGTATGATTATATGAGAGAACAACTATATAAAGTTAAATAAAAAATAAAATTTTTAAAAAAACAAAACCAAATATAAAAAAAATAAAATATAAAAAATAAATAAAAAAAATATAAAAAGGAAATTTGTTGCACACCTAATTCTGACCAATCAAATCGCACAATTTTGTAGGCAAATATTTTATTTTTTAAAAAAATATAAAATAGCATGTTATATAATGTTAAATTTTATTTTAGACAACTTTTTCTAAGTCATAAAGATAAATTGTCTTAGTAAAAAAAATGGTTATAAGAAAATCAAAAATTTTTAAAGTTAGCAAATATTAAACTTTTTTTACTAAAAATAATATTGTTTATTATAAAATTTTAAATATAGGGAATTAGTAAATAGTGCACCCTGCACTGCAGTGCACTCCTATAGTAACAAATATAAATAATAATTAGAGTTAGGGTTAGGGTTAGGGTTAGAGTCAGGGTTAGGGCTAGGGTTAGGCTAGAGTAAAAATTAGAGTTAAAGTTAAAATTAAAGTTAGAATTAGAGTTAGAATCAAAATTAGTACAGAATTGCGAGAGGATCATTTTTTGTTAATAACGCAACAGGGGCTACTCTAGTAAAATTTTGAGTAACATAAAAGGGGTGCACTGCAGTGCAGGTGCACTATATTACAAAACCCTTAAATATAATACTTAAAATGTAAATATAGATTAAATTAGTAAAAAAATGTTTTATATGTGCTAATGTTAGAAATTTTTGATTTTTCTTATAAAATATTTTTTTTACTAAGACAATCTATCTTTATAACTTAGAAAAATTGTTTAGAATAAAATTTTACACTATAAACTTTGTTATTGCTTATTTATTTTTTATTTTACTATAAAATTTTTAATTTTTAAAAAGAAATTAACTAATGTTCACCACAGGTGATTATCACCTGTAATAAATAAATAAATAAAAACAACCAATTTTTATTAAGTAAAAGTTAAATTTTTTTAATATTAGGATAAGAGTAAGAACTGGGATAGGGCAGGGGGCATAGTTTATACCAAAATTTTACAAAGAATTTTTTTTTTGCATAAAAAAAGTAGTTTTATAGGCAAGTTTTTAGGCTAGAAGCAATTTTAGCAATTTTTTAAAAATTTTTTTGTTTTTGTTATACAAAGATTTATTTACATGTTAACTTGATCCTGAATTTTAATTGGCAAATTGACTATAGGTGATAATCACCTGTGGTATAAATTAGAAATATTCTTTTAAAAATAAATTTTGTTGACTACAAAATTGTGTAATTTGATTGGTTAGAATCAAAAATATAATATGTTATAGGTGCAACAAATTTCTATTTTTATATAAAAAAATAAGGAGTTAAACATATATTGCACTCTGCATTGTACTTATATATTGTCTCTTAATGATTGACAAATAAAATTTTAAGTTTATGTATAATATAGCACAATTAGGATGATTTAAAACAAATAGTCATTTTGATAAACTTGTTATAACTTAAAATTTTATATATGAACCTATTTTTCACTCTCTAACAAAAAAAAATCTTTATAAAATTTTATATAAAAACTAATTTTTATATTTTAACTCTATTTAATCTTACCTAACAAAAAACCTGATTTATTTATTTATATAATACATATATTATAGATGTTAAATGATCTGTTTTTATAAAATATTAAATAATCTTAAATGACTCTAAAATAACTAGTCATTAGGGACATCTATAAATAACATTATGTATTCCCATATAGTAGCACTTGACCCCTAACTATTGTTACAATCCCCATGATTTAAAATTCGAGGATTAGATAAATTTTTTGTTTTTATTTTTTTTACTTTGACATTTCTTTATTTGTTTATTTCTTTATTTAATAGTCATGCGATATCACGACATATAAATTGTATTAGAAATTGCTGTGTATGATAGAAAACTGGTTATTGTTGTACATGGATTGTTAGTTAAACTAGTAATTGTTAGTCCTTGGTTGTTAGCACACCAAGCATCCTCGCACAATGGCTTGTAAAATTACGTATGTGGCTTTCTAAGCAATGCTGCTCACAGCCCCGCAAGCAGCGTTGAGAGTACAAAAAAAGTGCGAGAAAAATTAGAAGTGCAGTAGTTATATTAAATTAAAATGTATTTAAAGGCCTTTATTTCGCATTAATAAAATTTTCTTAGACTTCGATGTCTTTAAATAAGTTTAATTAAAGTTTAAGAATCGATTTCTCAATAAGTTAAAAATTGTGTTAGAAAGATTATTACAAATTAAGATGACATTATTTATTTTATTATATACAGTCGTCTCTCTCTAATTCGAACCTCTCTAATCTGAACACTATTAAACTTTCTCTAAACTGAACAAAATCTCTTAGAACATTTGTAAATTTTATTATAAAGTTCGGATAAACCATATATAACATTTTGAAAACTGAACTTTTTCAAATTTTTATATAGTAAAAAAAAGTAGACCCAGCAATTCAGATTAGAAAGAGTTGACTGTATAACTTTTCCCCAAAATTCTATTTAATTACTGTTACTAATAATTATACCCACAGTTTCTGTTGACTACTATCTTTTACCTTTCTTTTTACGACATTAATTATCTTTAAAAACTCTTATTTTTATTCTCGTATCACATCTCTTAAATCATGTATATAAATCAACCCCTACAATTATACTAGTTGTATAGTCCTCAATTTGATCGAATTCCCTAATCACCAGAATTAAATATAAAGATTTTGTGACCATATATCACGTGCTTGCTTGTTTAACTACTATTATTTATAGAATCCTGTTTAATATTGGAGCTAAATTTGCACTTAGTGAGTAATGCTCTCCTAAAACAATAGTAATACTATAAAAAATTTTTTAAAATCCATATATTTATATATAAAATTTTACAAAAACTTGAATATCTTATGATTTAGTAATCTGAATTTGGGTACTATTCAATTTATCTCAGTGAGACGAATCCAATGATACCAAAATCATATTATTTGGATCACTGAATTAAAAGATATTTACAAAAAACTATTAGTTATATAATAATTTTATAAGTAAAGATATAACCAATAGTATTTGGCCAATAAATTTTGATCCTGTAATACAAATGAAATAAAATTGGTACTATTCAACTCTGCTCACTGAGACAAATCGAATGGTCCCAAAATCATTAAATTTGGTTTACTGGATTAGTTTTTAGACAATTTTTTTAAAAAAATTACATTATATTTTTTTGATTCCCCCTATTTATAAGAAAAATTGATATTTTCATCCGACCTTTCTCTTGTATAACATTATTTATAGATGTCCTTATAGGTAATATATTGAGTTCTGCAATTTAATTTGATTCAACAAATATTTGAAAATTTTTATTGAAACTATAGATTTAATAGCTATTTATACAAAATTTTNTTTATAAGAAAAATTGATATTTTCATCCGACCTTTCTCTTGTATAACATTATTTATAGATGTCCTTATAGGTTATTTGAATTTTGGATCATTTGCAAGTGTTTTATGACCAAAGATTATAGTTATTTGCAAATAACTGGAGTCATTTGAAGATTATTTGGGTTATTAGTAGTAATATATTGAGTTCTGCAATTTAATTTGATTCAACAAATATTTGAAAATTTTTATTGAAACTATAGATTTAATAGCTATTTATACAAAATTTTATTAAGCCAACAGTCTTTATTATTCTATGAAACTAGGCTATTTTGATTAGAAGAACATTTTTTATTTAATGCAAAAAATTAATTAATTTAGTAAAATTTTATGTAAATTGAAAATTTTAAAAAGAAATCAAAATTTTAAAATTTTTTAAAAATTACAAATAAATTTGATTTAATTTGATTTGATTAAATCAAATTCAAATTAAGGGTTTATTCATTCAATCAAATTCAAATATGCCTAATATTCAATTTGATTCAACTTTGAGGAACTCTAGTAATATGGTAGTCAAACTCTGTATAAACTTAAATAATTAACATATAATCACCCATTAACATATTAGTTCAATACATATTAAGGAGAAAGAATTATAAAATTCTAAATAGTATGTTAATGCAGTATGATATCTACTTATTTCATGAATAATACAAACTCCTAGAGAGAAAATAGCCAATTGAAGAGTACAAAATTTATCTATTTCAGATCAGCCTATCAAAGAATTCATTAATACTCTATTTTTTCAAAAGTGTAATATAACGGGTCATATTTGGGTACTTTTAGAAGTACCTAAATAATGTTAAACCTTTATATAGATAGTAAATTAGATAGCTTTTTATATACTATGTACTGAATTAAACATAGTTAGGCTTTAGCAAGACCATCAAAGAATAAAAAAAAAAATAAAAAAATAAAAAAATAAATAAACAATTAATTTTGACATACTATATCTTTGTATTTGTCTTTTTTGAAATTCAAAAAATTTTTGGCATCCTTAGAAAAATAATTGAATTTTTAATAAAAAATATTATTAAAATCTAGAGAGATTAGCATTGATATATTTCTAAGTATTTGATGATCTTTTGTACTGCTATATATCTGAATTTCTTTTCTATTATAGTACCTAGAGAATTCTATATATTCATTCTCTGGTACTTTTAGATCTTTTAACTTTTGAATTGCTATATATATAAAAAATAGTTGCTAATTTTATTATAAAAAAAATAAATTACTATATTTATCTACTATGTATACATAGGGTATTTTTCTAGCCCATTTTAGTATTTGGGTATATATATAGAAGTATATATTGTATAACAGATAAATACTTCTATGCTTTTAATCTATTTTACTATTATATGCCCAGATATATAAAT
This sequence comes from Gigaspora rosea, assembly GCA_003550325.1. NCBI lineage: Eukaryota > Fungi > Glomeromycota > Glomeromycetes > Diversisporales > Gigasporaceae > Gigaspora > Gigaspora rosea. The sequence continues at coordinate 75,591 of QKWP01000498.1, read as the reverse complement.
AGAATATCTTCATATTTATATATCCAGACATAAATCATAATTTTCTATTCTAAATTGCTGCAGTGTATAGCCTATAGGAGATATACATATTAGGTAAATACAGTAGATATGTTCTGTAAAGATTACTAAAATTTTCAAATCTTTACAAATTACTAAATAAAAACTGTGAAGTTCTAATTTTTAAAAATATTAACAATTTTTTTAATTTTTAAATATAAAGATGCATTTAAGAAATCTGTATTAGGTTAGTAAAAATTTACTAATCAGATTCAAGAATCATATGTAATATAGTACAAGTAAAAAATTTCAAAACAACCTGTTTATTTGGTCAAAATTGCTTTTTTCTCAAAAATATGCACAATAAACCACTTTTAATGCTCTAACAAAGACAATTTTACTATATGTTTTGTTAACATTTAACTTTATATAAAACAATAACTCTAACATCAATGAAATTTTAAAAATTTTGTTTACATTACACAATGATTTGCATTATACTTAACCTGACACAAATTTCTTATATGCCTATATATTTTGTTTTCTTTTATTCTTTATTTTTATTTATTTTATTGTTTTCTTTTATTTTAATTTTTTAATTTTTTGTTTATTTTTTTTATCTCTTATTTTTTTTTTTTTTTTTTGTTTTTTTAACTTTATTTATTTATTGTTATTTATAGTTAATTTTGATTATCATTATTATTTTTTCAATTTTTTTTTTTTTGTTTTTTTAACTTTATTTATTTATTGTTATTTATAGTTAATTTTGATTATCATTATTATTTTTTCAATTGTTATTTCTTCTTTTTCTAATTTATTTATTTGTTTGTACTAATACTTTTTTAGATATGCTATTAAATATTTTTTGTTGAAGTTGTTATAATTTTCTATTAGAGTTTGTTAGCATTTATTCTTTTAATTTTAGACATATTGTTAGAATGTTATTAGATTTGTTTGACCTCTTTTTTAGTACTTGACAAAGTCTTTTTTTCTAAATATATGGTTAAGCTTTTATTTTAAAGTTGATGTGAATTTTATTGTTAGATTTTGTAACTTTTATTTTTTTAGTTTTTTTGGCTTGCATTTGACTACTACTTTTTTTTACTCTTAGATTTGTTAAATGGTCATTGTTAGAGTAATCTTTTTTTTTGCTTTTACTTGAATTAAGCTTATTTTTCTTTTTCTTTAGGTATATATTTGGTCTTTATTGTTGAAGTTAATATAAATTTTGATTTAAAGTATGTAGTTGAATTGTTGCTCGTTTTTTTTTTGTATTTGACTACTACTTTTTCTTTTGGATATATAGTTAAGCTTTTTGCTATTGGAGTTAGTAAAAATTCATTGTTAGAGTTTGTAGCTTTTGTTTTTGGTTCAGACAAAACCAGAAAATCTTTATTATAAATTTCTACTTCAACTAGTGATACGAACGGCTAGAGCCAAGCTGTGAGCCAAATGGCTAAGCCAAGCTGATCATTAGCTTGGCTATGGGTCTACTAATAAGGTATTAGCTCCAAAAATAGCTTGGCTAAAGACCTTGAAGCTGATCATCAGCTTGGCTATGGGTTTACTAATAAAGTATTGACTTTTATTAGCCAACAGTGGATATTCTAGTATCGTGAATTAAATTATGTTCAACTTTATCATACTTTTTTTTATTTCATTAATATTTTTATTGATATTTATAAAGATAATTCTCTATTGTTAAATGCTTCATTTTTTTTATTCATTATATTCGAATCAATCTTTATCTTTACTTTGTTCAACATCTAAGAAAATTGGTTGTATTAAGAAAAAGTAAATACCAAAGTATTTCAAGCTTATTACCAAATTTGCGACTCAGCTTCAGATCAGCTTATAAATAGTGATCAGCTTATAAATAGCTCAGCTTAAGGGTGATTGGCTTATAAATGGCTCAGCTCTAGTAGAGCTAAAGGATCAGCTTAGCTTAGTAAATATTAGCTGTGAGCTGAGCTAAAAAGCTGAGCTGTTCGCATCACTAACTACAACAATATTTGAACACTATTATAAATTTAGAAATATAACAAACTTTAAAAAGATTTGAATAATTATAAGTCTAATACAGTTAGAAAATTGGTTACTGTCTATAAATAGATTTGTATATATAGGTTACCAAAAAAGGGGGATTGCTAAAGCCAGGTATATCACGAGATTACCTGATTTTTCCGATTTTTCTGATTTTTTAATTAGGGTTAGGGTTAGGGTTAAGGTTGGGTTAGGGTTAGGTTAGGAGGTAGTTTTTTATATAGTGAAATCGCATTTCTGACACTTTTACTTAGTCAAACAAGACGGTTTGGATAGCCATTTTTTATATATTTCGTGTTTTTGTCTTTGCCGTCTCGCTTTGTTTTGTTCGGACTGATCCGGGTTATATATCGGGTAATTTTGTGATGTACCTGGCTTTAGCCTACCCCCAAAAAAGGTACTAGACCAATTTGATTGCATTTTTGTTATAAAATATAATTATTAGACTTAAATACAGTATTCTATAGCAATAGTCTTTTTATGATATACTTTATTTTTATAGTCAAACCTCTCTAAATGCATAGTAATGAGCTAGTAAAAAACCTTGCATTTAGGGAGGTTTTGTATTCATATTTTTTCAAAATAATTCACAGAAGAATAATTTTAAATTTTGGCTCGAAATAAGCTTAATCTGAACCAAAATTTGAAATAATTACCTAACACATTATTTTGCAAAAATATGGTATATCATTATTTTATATTGTTTAGAAACAAATAATAATAACAGAATTCAAGACTTAATATATTTATAATAACAAATTTATATAATTCTCATTTTAATTATATAATTATTGTATAATATATCAAACTAAACAAAGATTCATATTATAATCAACTTATTAAATATGTTCATAAACCTAATTCACTAATTAGAAAAAAATCTGATTCACAAAAAATATAATTAAAATTTTTATAGCAGGAATCTATAATAAAGATTTCCAGTTCTGTTCAGACATGTAATTAAATTTTTGTTAGATTTTTGTTTTTATTTTTGATTTCTTTGGTTTGCACTTGGTTATCACTTTTTCTTTGTTATGGGTTTTGCAGTTTTATCTATCCAGCTTTTTTTAATTCACACTTAACTAGGGTTCCAAACCGGTTTGAAAATCTTCAACCGTGAACCGTTAGGCAAAAACCAGTTAACAACTGGCTATCCGAAACTGAAACCGATTATCTAATTAAAATGGATCATCCAATTATAATCGGGTGACCCAGTTACCCGATTATAATCGGGTGACCTGGATTCCTGATTATAATCGGGTGACCCGGTGTTATGCTTTAATTTTTTTTTTTGTTAGTAATTTTATTGATATTTATTTATTATTTTGGCATAGCTTGTGGCATAGTCGGGCGATCGAATCTCCAAACGGGGGGGATCAAATCTCCAAACAGGAGATCAATTATGTGTGTTAGTTTATTGTTTTAAACTATTTAACCTTAATCACTTTTTTGTTTACGATCAAACTAAACTAAACTGGCCCAATTTCATCAAGCTCTCCTAACCAAGATCGTATACGCCACGAATCGGCGACACTACCAATGACTTAAACGATGCGACGGCATCAGAGAAAACATAGTTAGGTTAATTAGGTAGAAATAAAAACAAATTAGTATACAGAACTGACATTATGACATCAACAGCATCAGCACACCACAATGAAAAGCGAAATACCACTAATCAGCAACACTAGCAATGACAACGCCAATCAACAATAACAACGACTGAAAAAGGAAAAGTACAGCACAAAGAAAAAGGCAAATTAGTATTCAGGCACTAGTTAAAGCGAAACGACAGCACGACATCAACAGTACCAGCAAAAATGAAATACCACTAATCAGCAGCACCAGCAAGAACGACGCAAAGCAACGACAATATTGGCAAAACGCTGAAAGGTAAAGCCAGTACTATTGCACAGGAGAAACGTCGCTATGTAGTAAGTGGTAAGTAGAAAAAATATATATATTAGTCAACGATAAGTGAAAAAAAAGCAAAGCGATGTGAAAAAAATAAAAAAATAGATATATAGATCATCTCTCATCTGTGTAAGAACTTTATAAACCTATCTAATATGGCACAAATTGTATAACTTATAAATTATTAACCAATTAATTTATTAACCGGATATCCGGGTCAATCGAATATTTATTTATAATCGTTTATTAACCGGATATCCACTTATTACATTAAAAACTGGTTTAACAAAACTATTATCCGATTAATAATTTTTACGGTTCGGGTAATAGGTTACATAGTTACCCGAATGATAGGTTGGAACCCTACACTTAACTATAGTATAGTGCAAGACACTTAAAGGTAGAGTATAACGTAGATCATTTTTAATAGTAATCACGTTGCAAATTATGCAAATCATAACAAATCATATGATGATCATATGATTTACATAGATTCTAACCAATCAGAGTTGATAATTTATGTAGATCTCCTCGTAAAAATTAACAACTCCTCGCAAAATTTTATAGTATTGAAAAATTGAAAAATATATTGAAATATTCTTGTTTATATTTACATAAGATTAAAAATCAATTTTTAAATTGTTTTCGACTAATTTATTTTAATTTTTAAAATTATTCTAACTTTGTTTATATAAACCGCTGATTTTTGTATGTACAACAAATAATTCGGCATTTATATTTATATTGTATTACACTATACCTTTAAA
>QKWP01000498.1:53510-69947 GCA_003550325.1 Gigaspora rosea | reverse complement strand
AAGTAATCTCTACCATAACGGACGTAGATCCCACATCTATACCGGTTTTGGATTTTTGTGCCAGAGGTGATTCCATAATTGGCAAGGCCAATCCTTTTCCACAAACGTCGACGGCATTCTCCACATTTCTCACTATAATAGTGCCCGCTCTCTGCCGTATCGGTTTCCTTCCGGGAATTCCTTGATTCAAGCATGTACCTTCACATGGACTTCGCCACAGGGCTTCGCATCCGATTATAGGCTCCAATTTTTGGTTACAGAGTATTTACCTCCAGCCGAACTCGAACCGTTGACCTTGTCTGTGGGGGAACGGGAACTTAACAACTAAGCTATGGGACCCGAACCCTAGCTTTTGTTTTTAGTTTCAGGTATGTATTAAATTGTTGTTAAATTTTTGCTTTCATTTTCTATCTATTTAGTAACTTTTCAATTCATACTTGACTACTATTTATTTTTTTCTTTCAGATAGGAGTCTAACATCTCTTTAATTGGAGTTAATATAACTTCATTGTTAGAGTTTGTAGCTTTTGTTTTTTAGTTTTATATATGTAGTTGAATTTTTGCTTTTGTTTTTGATTTTTTTGGTTTGCACTTGACTATTACATTTTTTCATTATGGGTTTTGCAGTTCATCTATTCTGTTCTCTTTTAATTTGCATGTGTGCTTTTTGCTAGTTTGTATTATTGCTTGGTACCTTCACTTTTGTTAATACTATTTCATATTATTTTTTGATATCTTTGCTTAATACAATAATTCTTAGAACTAGAACTAGAAATAGAGTAAGGTTAAAAAAGATTATAATTATATAAAGGTTATATAGTAATAGTGAAGAATAAGTATAAAAGTTAGAATAGAATTAGATTATATAGAAGCCAGAAGGTTAGAGTTAGAATAGTACAGAATTAGTATAAGAGCTAAAGGGATTAGAGTTAGAGTAGTACAGAATCAGTAAGAGTTTATGGTTAGAGTTAGAGTTACACAATCAAATAAAGCCTACTATTATTATAATATAATATGTTCTTAAAGTTTATTCTTTTAGTACAACCATAGAGAAGTGATAGCCAATAAACCTGTCCTACCAAACTCTTATTAGTACTGATTTGCATTCTTTTATAATCAAGAATTTGATCAATTTCTTTAGAACTTATACAGATGCTTGATTAGTTTTTTTTAAACCTAAATTATAAAATTTTTTTATCTTCTATCAAGAGTTCTCAACACTTTTCTAAAATAGTAAGAATGCTACAACTTATATAGCTTAATTTCACTATTTTTTTTAGGTACTAAGCTATAAAAGCATGTCATTTGTATATACTTTCTATTTTGTAGTTTTTGCTATTCAAATATTTTAACCAGATTAGAAATCTGGAAAAAAAGTTGTTCAATTCTGTTGTTATTTCAATTTTTTTGATACTTTTTTATATCAAATAGTTACTCAAAATCTGTCAATAGAGCATGACTACTTTAAAATGCACTTTTTAGTATTTTCTATACATGAAATTTGTTGCAATGAACTTCTTCGTCAGCAGAAGCATTATTGCGACTTTTTTGCCTTTTTTTTCTAAGAAAAAATAAATATATTAATAAGGGAATAGAAATTTGTTCCACCCCCGATTCGGCCAATCAAATCGCACGATTTTGTAGGCAAAAAATTTTATTTTTTAAAAATTCAAAATTTTACTAGTAAAATGTAAAAATAAATAAGCGATATCAAAGCATATAATGTAAAATTTTATTCTGAAAAACTTTTTCTAAGTCATAAAGATAGATTATCTTAGTAAAAAAACCGTTTTATAAGAAAAATCAAAAATTTCGATCGTTAGCACATATAAAACTTTTTTTTTACTAATATAAATCTATTTTTACATTTAAGATTTATATGTAAAATTTTATGCTAAACAACTTTTTCTAAGTTAAAAAGGTAGATTGTTTTAGTAAAAAAAAAGTTTTATATGTGCTAACTTTTGAATTTTTATTTTTCTTATAAAACGTTTTTTTTTACTAAGATAATCTATCTTTATGACTTAGAAAAAGTTGTTCAGAATAAAATTTTACGTTATATGGCATGCTATTTTATATAAATTTTACACTTTATTATGTAAAATTTTTAATTTTTAAAAAAAATATTTTTTGCCTATAAAATCGTGCGATTTGATTGGCCGAACCAGGGGGCGACATGTCACGGGTGCGACAAATTTATTTTCCCTATTAATAATAAGGAGTTTGCTATTTATTGCCAGTGGTGATCATCACCAGTGATCAATTTACCAATTAAAATTCAGGACAGGTGTAACATGTAGATCAATTTTTGTGAAACAAAAACAAAGAATTTTTTAAAAAATTGCTAAAATTGCTTCTATCCTAAAATTTTGTCCATAAAACTACTTTTTTTTATGCAAAAAAAAATTTCTCACTAAATTTTACTATATACAAAGCTCTATCCTAGTCTCTAACCTTTACCTTTATTCTAATATTAAAGAAATTTAAATTTTATTTAATACAAACTGTTTGTTTTGTTTATTTTGTTTTATGCATTGTAGATCACTGGTAATGATCACCACTGGTAATAAATACAGTCAGACCTCCCTAAATGCAAGTCATTGGGCCAAACTTTTGACGGCTTGCATTTAGAGAACAATAAGAAAATTGCATTTATAGAGGTTAGAAATATATTTGGGCCAGAATTTAAAGTTGCATTTAGAGAGGTGTTGCATTTAGAGGGGTTGCATTTAGGGAGGTCTGACTGTAGTAATTTTATAATAATAAAGTCTAATTTATTAAAAAAGTGAAATTTATTTGATTACATAGTTGCATTGGTTGTACATTATACCTATAATAATCTAGTTATTTAATGAATATAAGTGAACACAGGTATTCCATAGAATAATAATAAACCACATAGCTGAAGGCCACATAATTTACTATTATTTTATGGAATACCCTGTAACTACTGATATCCAAGTAAGTATTTGATAAATTTAAGAATATTTATAGATTATTATTAAATTCCAAGATTTTGTTATTACCTTTTTTTTAAACTTAGTTTTATCAACTAAGACCTTGGTATATAAATTTGTTAAAAATTTAAAGCTTTATATTGTTCAATTTGCATACAATTTTTTTTATTTGGTTTAAATTAATTGCAAAGAACTTTTATTATTAAGCATTTTATCTTTCAAGTTCATGAATATTTTTTATACTTTATTTTACATTGAATTAAGGAATAATAAAAGATTACTAATCCATTATTATGCTTGAAATAATGAATATTACTACAGTATTACATTATACTGTATTTAAAATATTATTTATCCAATTATACACGGGTGTATAGTACACTGGTATTAATTTATTATACAAATTCATGTAACTTGCTAAACAACCCAATTTTTAAAGTGAAAATTTAAACCCTTTTTTATGGTTAGGGTAAAAATGGATTTGAGATTGAAGCAAGGTATAGTATATACCAAAATTTCGCAAGGAATTTTTTTGATAGAAACCCAAACCGGTTTATACTGTAATTGAAATTTTAGGATACTCGTTGGTTTTATATTGCCCGTATACATTACACTCATGTTCAAATTGTAATTATTTATCCGTATTAATTTTAAGGTATGTCAAAAAAGAATTTTGGATTTTTTGATTTGGTTACACGAGATCCTGCAATATGATTGGCTGAACATGAGCGGGATGATCACCTGCAGTCATGTTTAGCAACACTCAAATTTATTAATTATTGTCGCGGATAATGCTGAAATCGAATGATGCTGAAATTTGGGGTCTCGATTTGAAACCATAAGCCCTGCTAAAATCCACATGTACTCTTTAAATATCAAATCTGCTCACAAACCTTACCCTAAACCTATAAGACAAAAACGAAAAAAAACACCCCAAAAAATTTTAAAATTTCATATCAAAATAGATCAAATTTCAGCATCACGATTTCATCATCATCCCCGACAATTATTATTGCGAAATCGCAAAACCTTACCCCTTTCAGTTTAGAAATTCAATGTTGTTATTTTAATTGAAAACATAATAAATTTTGTAAAGTTATTAAAAATATATTTGAAAACTTAGGTAATCGTTAATTCACAAATCGGACATGTTCGGAGAAACGGTCCAATCAAAGTTTGTGCAATCAGTCCAATTATCATATTTATCGAATTTTATCGGATTTATATCGGATTTCCCTTGATTTCGGAATTTAGGATTACTAATCAAAATTTCACCCGAAACATTAATCCAAACAATCGAAATTCTTAAAGTAATAAAATCTTAAGTTAGTGTTGAAATTATGACCTAAATGGGCCATATATTATGCTAAATTTCGCAAGGAATGTTCTTTTTAGTATGCTTTTAAAAAATATAAAAACATGAATTCCACGTTACACCCGATCCGGAAATCTTTCGATTGTTTGAAGAGATCTGATTGGTGCATCTTTCTCACAGTCCCACCGGGATGGCTACACCGGCTATATTGTTGACCAGTTATAATCACTGTAAGTGATAAATATTTATATATATTCATTTATTGAGGTAACACAACCATTGCTTAAAATAATATCTGTTTATATTCTAGATACTGCGCTGATATTACCTGTATAATTTATAGCCACTGTAAGTAATAATAAATATAAAGCATGAGTGTGCTGCATTACATCTTTTTTATTTTATTTTTTTCATAAATGTCAAAAATGTCGAGCAAAGACTTGACAAAATTTACTGAAGATTTCAGTCAACTAAATTTCGTTAATTGTCAAAAATTGGCAAATATGAACGATCCAGACGGAATGTATTGGCTTGGATATTGTTATGAACATGGAATTGATATTGAAAAGGACGCAAACAAGGCATTTACTCATTATCAAAAATCGGCAGACATGAATAATTCTAATGGAATGTATCAAGTCGGTTATTGCTATTATTTAGGGATTGGAGTTGAAATCGATAAGCATAAAGCGTTTACATATTACCTGAAATCTGCTGAGTCAGATAATTTAATGGGAATTTGGAAAACTGCTGTTTGTTACCTTTATGGAATTGGCGTAGAAGAAAATGAAAATAAATTTTGGGAATGGATTGAAAAGTATGTGGAATTTTACTTTTTTATTATAATGATTATTTGTAGTTTTTTTAAAATAAGATTTCTTACGCAATTTTAATTATCAGGGAGTAGGCATAAAAAAACATTTATTGATCTTTTTGCCAGCAATTTAAACTCATAAATATTTATTGTTTATGTTATTTTAGCCCGTAAGTATAAAGAACATTTAATAAATTCCAGAAATAAAAATAGCAAACCAAGTTCACAAATCGGGTGCATAAATACTTATTTGCAATTGCGTGCAAATAATTTCATTCACATTTATTATTTAATTAAGCACGTGAGTATAAAGACATTCTTAACTTTTAGAAATAAGAACCACAAAACAAGTACGTAAATACTTATTTACATTGCATCAAATTAGTTTGTGAGTATAGCATTTAAGAATAAAAACAGCAAACAAATTCACGAAATAAGGCATTTATCATTACATACAAATCATTTATTCACTTTAATTTAGTCAGTGAGTATAAAGGACATTTAATAATTTCTAGAAATTCAAACAGCAAATCAAGTTCATAAGAATATGTATTATTATTTACCATTATATACTAAATCATTTCATTCGCATAAATATAGTTAGTGAGTATAAAGAATATTTATGATTTAATTTCTAAAAATAAAATCAACAAACAAGTTCACAAAACAAGATCATAAATACTTATTTACCATTACATACAAATCATTTCATTCGCGTTAATCATTGCATTTAGTTCGTGAGTAAAAGAATATTTATTAATTTTATGAAACAAAAACAGTAAAACAAGTGCACAAAGCAAAACATAAATAAATATTTACAAATCATTTCATTCAGCTCGTAAGTATAAAGAACATTGAACAAATTCTAGAAATAAAAACGACAAAATAAACTCACAAAACAAGAACATAAATTCTTATTTACGATTATTTCCTTCAGCTTGTAAGTATAAAGAACATTTAATAATTTCTAGAAATAAAAATAGTTCACAAGTCAATATAAATACTTATTTACCATTACATAAAATCATTTCATTCGCATTAATCACTTATTCAGTGAGTGAGTATAAAGAATATTTAATAATTTCCAGAAATAAAAACAGTAAAACAAAGTTCTCAAACGGGAACATAAATACTTATTTACCATTACTTACATATTATTTCATTCGCATTAATCTTTTCATTTAGCTCGTGAGTATAAAGTACATTTAATAATTTAAAGAACTTCAAAACAAGTTACATAAATACTTATTTATCATTACGTTCCAACCATTTCATCCGCATTAATTTAGTCAGTAAGTATAAAGATTATTTAATAATTTCTTGAAATAAAAACAGCAAAACAAGTACACATACAAGAACATAAATACTTATTTACCATTACGTACAAATCATTTCATTCGCATTAATTATTCCATTCAGCTCGTGAGTATAAAAAAAATATTTAATAATGTCTAGAAATAAAACAGCAAAACAAGTTACAAAACAAGAACATGAATACTTATTTACTATTACATACAAATGATTTCGTTCTCATGAATCATTTCGTTCAGCTCGTGAGTATAAATAATATTTAATAATTTTTATAAATAAAAACGGAAAAACAAGTGCATAAAACAAAGAACATAGATACTTATTACAAATAATTTCATTCGCATTAATTTAGTTAGTAAGTATAAAGAAAATTTTTATAATTCCTAAAAATAAAAACAACATCACAAATCACAAAACATGAACATAAATACTTATTTACAAATATGTACAAATCATTTTATTCAGCTTGTGAGTATAGAAATAAAAACAGTAAAACAAGATCTCAAAACGAACATGAATACATATTTGCCATTACTTACAAACCATTTCATTCGCATCAATCATTTCATTCAGTGAGTGAGTATAAATAAAATTTAATAATTTATAGAAATAAAAACAGAAAACAAGTTCACAAAACAAGAAATAAATAAATACTTATTTACCTTTACGTACAAATCATTTTATTCAGCTTGTGAGTATAAATAATTCCTAGAAATTAACAAAACAAGAACATGAATGCATATTTACCATTACGTATAAATCATTATATTCGCATTAATTACTTTATTTAGTGAGTGAGTATAAGAGCATTTAATAATTCTGAAATAACACAGCAAAACAAGGTCACACAAAAAAGAACATAAATACTTATTTATAATTATGTACAAATCATTTCATACGCATTAATCGCTTCATTCAGTGAGTGAGTACAAAGAACTTTTAATAATTTTACAACTAAATGAGTTTAAAACAAGTACATAAATACTTAGTTACCATTATGTACAAATCATTTCTTTTTGCATTAATTTAGTTAGTGAGTATAAAGAGCATTTAATAACTTTACGAAATAAAAACAGCAATCAAATTCACAAAACAAAGAAAATTAAATACTTATTTACCTTTACGTACAAATCATTTCATTCAGTGCGTGAGTATAAAGAGCTTTTAATAATTTTACATCAAAACAAAAAACAAGAACACAAATACTTATTTGCCACTACGTACAAATCATTTCATTCTCATTAATTTCATTAATTTAGTTAGTGAGTATAAGTAAATTAATAATTTTACTACATAAATACAGCAAGACAAGTCCATAAAACAAGAACATAAATACTTATTTACCATTACGTACAAATCATTTATAATCTCATAAATTTAGTGGGTGAGTATAATAATTTTACGAAATAAAACAGAAACATAAATCCTTATTTATCATTATGTACAAATCATTTCATTCGCAGATCGTGAGTATAAGGAATATTTAATCAATTCTAGAAATTAAAACAGTAAAGCTAGGTTACAATACAAGAATAAAACACTTATACAACATTATGTACAAATCATTTCATTCGCATTATTTAGTCGGTGAGTATAAAAATTATTTACATTTCGATAGATGAGGTCTAAACCACATAGCAGTTACGAATAAAAACATATTTATATAGAAAACCTGAATATGGAAAATGTGCACATTGCAATGAAGACAATACGAATAAAGCATGGTGTCTATCATGTGACCCTGACATAGAAACAAAGTGGACAATTAGAAATAAGGACATTGACGATTGCATGAAAATGTTCCAACTTAGAGCCATTGCATATGAAGATACGATTGAATGGATTCCATTTGATAGATTATCTGATGTTAAAGAAATTGGCAAAGGAGGATTTGGCTCTGTATTTTCAGCAATCTGGTTGGACGGCATACGAAAAGTTAAAGAAATTAGAGCTAATGATGACAGCTATTCCTACAAAAGATCACGTGAATTAAATAGTATCGTTGCACTCAAAATGTTGGCCATTTCTACAGAAAGCAATTTTGATTTTTTAAAAGAAGTAAGTTAGTTTATTACTTTTATATTTCATCCAATAGTTTATTGAACTAATTCATTGCTTAAACTTTAAGTTTAAAAGTCTTATGCAATGTAAATTAAATGCTAACAAGCTCGCAATATATGGAATAACTCAAAATACAGAAACACAAGAATACTTGATGGTATTTCAGTATGCTAATAGTGGAAGTCTTCATCAATATTTAAGAAAAAATTTTAGTGAACTTACATGGCAGACCAAATTGCAAATACTTAAAAGTATTTTAGATGAGTTAGATAATATTCATAGATTTGCAGGATACATTCATGCTGATTTTCATAGTGGCAACATTTTGCAAGACCAACATTCAAATGGAAAAATACATTCTTATATTGCAGATCTAGGATTATCTAGAAGAAAAGGTGAATACGCTTCAGAAGGGAATATTTATGGAGTCATGCCCTATGTTGCTCCTGAAGTTTTATTAGGCGGGCAACAGTTTACACAAGAAGCAGATATTTATGGATTTGGTATTATTATGACAGAAATGTCAACTGGACAAAGACCTTTTGATGGACGTAAATTTGATTTAAATCTTGCAGTAGAGATTTGCAATGGATCGCGACCTGAGTTTGCATCTGGAACGCCTAAATGTTATATTGAATTGGCTAAGAAATGCACGAATTCTGATCCACAAGAACGACCTAGAGCTTTAGATATTTATCATACAATACGTGCTTGGCTTAACCAGATTGCTAATTCAAAAGATAATGAAATTAAAAAGCAATTCTTAGATGCTGATAAAGCTCATAAATCATTACCGAAATCAAAGCATCCTGATGAAATATACATTAGCAAAGTTATCAGGACAAAATTGATTTCAAAGGCGATTAATGGTATTTATTTTCGATTAATATATTAAAATTATGCTATATTAATTGATTTAAAATATTATTATTTGTTTGTTTAGATTCGTCTCGCGATTCTGCTCAAATTAATCTTGAAATTGTTGAATTTTGAAAGCCCGGTACGTATACAAATAATAAATCTTTTTAATTATTTATTAAATTGTGCCTTTAAATACTGTGTACGCTGTTTAAAAACTAAATGGTTCTATTTTAAAAATAATTCCAGCATCAAAAATTTATCTTTATGTGTAGTACAAAGTACAAATTGTTAATTAATTAATAATTATTATAAACTTAAATATTTAAAAATTAAATATTGAATATAGCAATTTTAAATATGCTTGTATCATGGTTTTTATTAATGTATTTGATAGAATATTAATTATTATTACATTTATTTACATGCTTTTAACTTGTGTTAACACCCAGCCAGACATATTCATCATAATTTCTGATTTGTAATTAGGCGTATATTAGTAAAACTAGATATGCCTTCATGTATACATGGGTGTCTAAATTATTTTTTAAAAAAAGTAATTTCGCCAAACATTTCGACATTGCTAGAATTCCACAAAGTAACTATCTAATGTATTTTGGCATAAAGAATGCAAATAATTTCACTAAAAATTACGGCAATTAAAGAAAATTAATTTCTCCACTAAGGAAAATTGATTTCGACAGACTAAATGTCGAAATAATATTTATTAAGAGGAGTAATTTAGACACCTATGTATACTATCATGAATTCCTAATATTGTTGTAGTTTATTTATCGAGTACTATTTTTTCTTGAAATATGAGTCAAATACTTCGTTATAAACTGCAGTCACTGGTACGGATTTCATGTAAAAATTTCCTATATGAATGAATAAACATCAAAAGCAATATATTGTAATCTCATCAGATTCCATACTCGAATCTATATCAGGTGCTTGAAAGTCCCGAACATTGTTAATTTTTTAATTAAAATTTGCTGTGCAGATGCCGCATAGTTTACAACTTTATTCTGTGCGGCATATAAAAAAACTTTACGCAATGTTAATTTTAATTATCAGTTATGTGATGCCGCACAATCTACAACATTATCCGGCAAACTCATATGATCATGAAATTATTTCCTGCTATTTTTCTCATATGTTACGATGTAAACATGCTTATTCAAATTAAAATTCTGCCGAAAACTCCCTGTGAATCTCCAGATAACTCCAATACTGGGCAAATTGTCATATATGGTAATTTGACAAATGTTTGACTACACGTGCCGCGGAGCGGTACGTATTCATTTGCAAATCACCGTTTTTCGATAATTAATTACCCAGTATTGTATATTTAGAAAGCTAATAAAACCGGTTAATAAAAAATATAACTGAATCTAATCATTACCTCTTGCTCCCGATAAAGGGTAAATATAGGTTCTACCTATATTTGCCGCCCTTTGCCTTAAACATCCTCCTAATTTCGTTCGCGTAATGCCTCTCCAAAACATAGAAAATATATTTGAGAATAACTTCAGCTTTGGCTATAGTTGATTGCAAAACGTTACAATGTCAAACAGTAATGTGGTAGGATTTTTGTTCGCTTTTACCAATTAACACATATATGATCCAAAATTCGGTTAAATAATGTCGCGTCGCAATTTTAATCAGCTTTGGAAGTTCGTATTAATTTTTTTTTTTTCTTATATTTTCTCAGACAGCTGTTCACAGTTTGTCATAAATGACATAATTGAAAACGTGAAAAAGATTTGGAAGATTCTGGAGTTGACGAGCCAGTTTTACGCATGTTATAGTGTATGTGGACCACGAAAAAGGTTTACTTCGTGAGGCATAGCAAATGACTAACAAGATAATCCATTTTT
This sequence comes from Gigaspora rosea, assembly GCA_003550325.1. NCBI lineage: Eukaryota > Fungi > Glomeromycota > Glomeromycetes > Diversisporales > Gigasporaceae > Gigaspora > Gigaspora rosea. Next base: position 58,751 of record QKWP01000498.1, on the reverse strand, counting down.
TGACAACCCATTTAATAATTAACTAGTGGACTGGCACGTCCTTACACCCATGCTTTATTCAATACATATCTCAAATGTAAATATTAGAGTAGATCAACTAATAACAAAAATTAAATAAGGTGGATATCGATTGTCATAATCGATTTATATCGAATAACCGATTACAATTATAAATAATTAAAATAATCGATTGTTTTTTTATCGATGCTAATTTGAATGATTGCAGTCGATTGTGATCAATGTAAATCGATGGCATGAAGTTGGTAAGCGATATCCACTTTATTTAAATTTCCTGATGATTGCACTGTTTTAGATATCTGGTATTACTGTATCGCGCTACATACAGTACTCAGGATCTTATTCAAGAACCTCATTCTTAAATGAATAGTAACTGCGAGTACTATGTGAGGAACCGGGTATTATATGTGGTATGAAAGTAAAATTAAATATAGTTATACCTCCAGGCATTATTCAAGGATTAGGCAAAACTTATTGGCCAGATTTTTAAAATTTTACTTTTATAAAAATTATAATATTTTAAAGCTTAGAAGCATATAGTAATTCCCTTGTATAAAAATTTTTGACAATTTAAAAAATTGAACACGTCAAGTATAGACTTCTAGCACCATATAAATTCACTAAAATATTTTATTGGTATACATTATTTCAAATTATTTTAAAACCAAACGTATTATTGTTTAATAATTGTACATGACAAAAAATCTTAATCAAGTCATTTAAAGCGCACAGACGAACAGGCATTAAATTTTAGCAGTATAGACTTACATGAAAAACGCATAGATGTGCCCTGTAAAATTTTTTCCGAATATTTTCGTTATATATACAAACTTTTTGTGAATCTGCAACATGATCGACATAGTCTAGTAAATTCCGTGAATGTACAGCATTTATGGAAAAATCTTGAAATATAAAACACAGATCGACCTTTTTACTGTAATTGGGATGTATGACAAATCTTTCGTTGATGAAACGTTTCGTCAAACCGATTCCTAAATGGCGAATTGATGATTGACGAAACCATGACGATTGGCGAAACCTATAACGATTGGTTGAAGATTACTTCTGATCTCAAATTTGTATGTTGTAACCAATAAAATTACAGGACCTCATGTAACAAAACAACGTAAAAACAAATAAAGTCAAACCTAAAATATACCCTCTATAAGTGCACACCCTTCTAAATTCACATCTGCTTGGTCCCAATCTCGGGACTTAGAGCCAAATGCATATCCTCATGTGCATAAGTTTTTGAGACCGGGAAGTCTACGGTAGGGTGTCCAGAATTATGAAATGCAATAAGGTAAAAATTATACGCTGCAACAGAGGTCAATTATACGATGGATGTGAAGAAATTTTAAATGTATGCGAATTTATAGCAATATTACGCTCAATTATGCGATTTTAATACTATTCTCGGATTTTTTCGGAGATTGTCAAAAAAGTTGCCTCAACCTTGTTCGTAGCCAGTTGATTCCATAATTGCACACCCTCTACAATGCACATTTACCTCCAGTCCTAGAGGCGTGCGTTTGACTGCAACACGAAATTTCACTATGACATCGATTTTTAAGTAAATGTTTTAAATGCCACAAAAAAAAACAAGAATATCTATCTATAACTTGGTTTTCTTTAATTTTACCAATTTTTTTTTTAGAAAACAAACCATGTTTGTTTTGACTATCAGACCTTAAATTTGATTGGTCAGGTTATCAATTTTTTGTGAGAACGTTATCTAAATAAAGATTTAGAAATTTTAGTGTTAATTATTAAATATATAAGAAAATTTGATATGTTACGAGCCCAAAGTTTACTTGAAGTGAAAACACTTTTTATACCAGGAGCGGAGTATGAAATACGAAGTGCATGGTTATCTGAAGAGTGAAATGGTGTGAACAAATACGGTTATTTGATTGGTATATTTTCACATGACATTGTGGAATGCGATGTTCCAAATCTGCATTTTGTATTAAACCGGTTTGATGGACTTTTTTGCATATGTACGTGCTATTCGTGCATGTTTACGTTTCCTGCATTTGAGTTACTGATTATCGCGGTAAGGGTTGATGTTTAAGGGATTCCGGTATGTGATTACAGTAATAATTTTTTTATGTGTCCATTGTTTATTATCGTGCTTTCTTGATTTATGTGTTAACATTGTTTTTACTAATTTTACTCGGGATTCCGTTTTTGATTATCGATCGTGTATCGAGTCACTTGATATTTACCAGGAACGGAGTGTAACGTAGTGTATAATTATCTGAAGGGTGAAATGATGTGAACAAATACGGTTCTTTGATTGGTTATATTTTCACATGACATTGCATTTTATGTTAATCCAGGTTTGATATGGCTTTTGTACGTACGTACGTGCTATTCGTACATGATTACCCCTTCAAAAAGGACTATTTTAAGTAAGTATTTCAAGTTTATGTTTCGTGCCTTTAATTTACTGTTTATCTCTGTAAGGATTGATGTTTAAGGGATTCTATAATATTACGGTATGTGTTCACAGTATTGATTTTTTTATGTGTACATTGTTTATCATCGTGCTTTCTTGATTTATGTGTTTAACATTGTAGCTTGTTTTTACTTGTTTTACTCGGGATTCCATTTGGATTATCGATTGTGTATTTAGTAGTGTTTGTAGTCGATCTAAATTTATCGACTTGACTAAGTCGATTTTTTAAAATCGGCTTAGTCGACTATAATCGACTATGATAGAATTGACTAACCTGATTGGTTAAGTTTTATCACGTGGTAAACATGTACAATTATCACTATCGTCCAAAGGACTACCGGTATGCCGGATACAATTTTATTTCAATACCATAAAAGAATACAAATAGCGTTTTAAAAAAAAACTAAAATTTATAATTTTTAAACGTTCTTTTATATGATTTATAATTTATAAACGTTCTATAATTTTTAAGCGTTCTTTTCTTTTATATAATTTACGTTCTTTTATCAGTTATATAATAATTTACGTAATGATTTTATTTTTTTTTTTTTGTTATAAGCAAGGATATACATTAATAATTTTAGAGTTTTCTTTTAAGAATAATAGATCGTGAACTGTATCTGGATTTAGTCGGTTATGTTTATCGGTTATAGTATTTCCTGCATCGGAGAAGAGTTGTTCTGAGGGAACAGAGGTCGCCGGTATTCCTAAAAAGATTCGTGCTTGCTTTGCGAGAAGAGGTAATGAGTTTTTATGTTCTCTCCACCATTTTAATGGATTATATTTCTCATAAAGAGGGTCTTTTGGATCATATTTGGGGATTTCGGGAATTGAATAATACATTTGAAGTTCGAGATCAACAGGTGAAAGGGGAGAAGATTCTATTTCATCACCAAAGAAAGAAGCCATGTCTGTTTTTGGAACTTGATTAGTAATTGGTATGTTTTCTTCTTGCTGAGAAAGCTCAAGTCTTCTACGTAATTCTTGCATTGTCTCTTGTTGCATTGTAGGTGATGCAATTGATAGTTTTTTAAAACGGGGATCAAGAAATGTTGCGAGCCATCCATCCATTTTGGGGTCATCCCATCGAAATGCCAATGATGTACGGAGAGTTTTGTGTACTTTGATAACGGAGGGATATGTAAGTATATTTTCCATTTGATCTAAATTTCTAAAAAGATGTCTTATTGTTGGGTACATCATACTCAGTGTTGGGTATTGGTCACCACCCATAAATATTGATGCTCTTGCAAAAGGATACAAAATTTGACATAATTCTTCTAGCCCTTTCCACTCTTCATTTGATAGCATTCTTTCGTTTAGGGTATTACCATCTGCACGGATTGTACGATCTGGGTCATTTACTAAGTTTGTAGCCAATTCTGAAATGGAATCCCGAAGTTCAAGAAGCCGCTGAAGGATAAAAAATGTAGAGTTCCACCTGGTGGTGGTGTCACTTGATATAGGATCCAAGATATGTGTATTCATAATCGGCTGACTTGTGTTTTTTTTTTTTCAATTATCTCATGTTGGATCATCCGAAATTTTGATCTATATTTATCACGATTTACTAAAAAGTTATTTAATAATTTTGCACGTCCAATTAAGTTTTCACATTCCTTCAAACCATCTGTAACTGCAATATGAATAGTGTTAGCTGTACAACCAAGATGAGTAGAGCCTAATTGCCGAATTGCTTTTACCATAGATGACGCATTATCAGTTATTACAACACTAAGTTTGTCAAATATTTCCCATTTAGCAAGAACTTTACGTAGAAAGTCTTCGATCCGATCTCCTGTGTGTGGGTAGGCAAAATTCTCAATTGTAATTAGGGATTGGTACATCGTGAAGTCTTCAGAAAGCAATGTGCTGTTATACCAATATATGGAACATGATTTTGTGTCCATAGATTTGTTGTTATACAAACAGAAAACATTGTTTGATGTATCATCTCCTTTAAAGTAGTCTGTGTATGAAATACTGATTCTTTCATTATGTTCTTAACCGTGTTAGTGCAGGGAACCTCAAACCGTCGATTAATCTCATAGCAAAAATCCCAAAACTGATCATTATTTATACAATTTAAGGACATTATTGCTTCTACTATCCAGGCAACTAGCCGATATGCAATACGAATTTGCTGATTTTCTGGAAGGGGAGTGTTGCTTTCTGCCTGTTTTTGTAACATTATATCGATCTTTGGTTGGGTAGCTGATATAGATGGTTGCGCTTCCCATTTTTTTATTTTGAAAATCCGATGTTCAGTATGTAAATGTGCGGCTATACTACTTGTTGATGTCTTGGGTTTAAACTCTGTATCGCAACGCTTTAAAGTACCATCGCCTTTATCTATATGGACCATACAATATTTTTTTTTAGTTGCTTTATCTCGGCGAGTATATTCCCATATCCAACTTTTTCCGGGTTTTGTTTTACTATTTATTGCCTTCATTTTTTTTTTGCTTTTTGTAGAAGCTTTGCGTGGTGGAAAATATGTAGTAATAGGTAAGGATTGATCTATAGGATCATTATCATCATTTAAATTGTCATTGCTTAAATTTTCATCAATATCTAAACTATCATCAGCGTCTAAACTGTCATCAACACCTAAACTATCATATTCATCTGTATTATAGGGTTCTTCAGGTTCTTGTAGCATACTGCTTTCTCTAACAATTTCGTCATTGAATATTTGATCGTTGTACATTTGTCAGGTAAAATTTTAATCAATGCAAAAACTTTGGGTTAATATACGATTT
>QKWP01000498.1:0-51176 GCA_003550325.1 Gigaspora rosea | reverse complement strand
ATTTGGACTAGTAAAGTGTTGCAAAACCCGAGCCATTAACGGTCCATTTTGTACGGGCATACGGTCCACCACGGGCCAAAAATCCGTGCCAATCCAAGCCTCCTACGTACCAAATACGGGTTTAATCCGTGCCACCAAAACCCGTGCCTTTACTCAGCCAACACGTACTTTTACGGTCCATTTTTCTTATAGGGTAGCGTGGGCTCGAACACACTGAAAAAATTTTTGATGTTATATGTAATGAGTTGAGTGTTGGACTTGCTATGAAAAAAAAAAAAAAAAAAGGAGAAAAAGATGCTCCACACCTTAGCGTTGGCGATTCTCAATTATGCTTCGTCAAGTGACATATTCATGTGCACATTCACGTGCACACATATAGTTGTTATGAACATAGTATGTGATAGCAGAAGACACATAGAGTTGTTATGAGCACAGTATGTAATAGCAGAAGAGAAGTGATAAAGTGGAGCACTACTCCCATCATGTATCTTCATAATGTCTAATAAAGACAGTGTTTAATATGAAATCCGAGCGAGAATAATTATTTTTTTATTTTTATTTTTTATTTTTATTTGCATTTTTTATTTTTTTTCTTTTTATTTTATATTTTTTCAATTTTTTTTTTATGAAGTCCCAATTGTGTCAATCATTCTATATTGTTATTTATTTTTTTCCATAAATTTGTCCAATGTCACCGATAGAAACCTTAATATTCCGTAGAAATCATCTTCCACTGACCAAATTTTTGATTCGCCTATGCTAAATGAAGCATTAACTTTGCACATCTTAGATATTTTATTTTTATTTTATTTTATTTTAATTTACTTAATTTTTTTTTTGCATCTTTTGCAGGTGATTCATAAAAAACAAATAGAAATGCCACTTGGAAGATAGAATAGTTTCAGATGGTCGTGATTACCTCTATCAGAGAAAATGGGTGACTTTGAATTTTAGAGAATAGCGATCCCGGTTAGTGATGAAAATTGGCTAAAAGGCTGGTCAATCTAGTTTTGTGCATATATTAAGTCATACGTTTCTTCATATCATTAGATATGGTGCGCAAGCGATATACTCAATTAATGTATTTATATTATAATTCTAAAAATATTAAAATTTGTATAAAAGTTAAATGATCTCGGATTAGGTTTATTTTTCAAGTGCGCGCACGTGTGCGGATCTAATCATTTCAAAAATCAATTAATTTGATTGGATCCGCACACGTGAAAAATAAACACTGCGCGGAATCCTGTGATTAGATCTTAATTATTTTGAGACCATTAGATCGTTTCATTGAATCAAACATTTGACAGTTAAACTAAAAATTATTTAACAAATTTGTTATAAATCAGCACACATATTAGTTCATAATTTTGACTAAATTCTGGTCGGGAATTACGTCTGATACTTCAGCTGATTTCTGGAAACCCCTTATAAACTAAAAAATTTCAATTTATAAAATTTTAATATTTAAGTTTTGTACACTGTATTTATAAGGCACAATTTAATTTATTATCGTAAAAAATTTTTAATTTAGTACTGGGATAGTTTTTTAAAATCGATCAATTTATATATTTTAATATTTAAGTTTTGTATACTGTATTTAGAAAACAAAATTTAATTTATTATTGGTTGCAATATATAAAATAGGTTTATTATTTATATACATACCAAAGCTTTCAATCATCAAGTCCAAGGCTAATTTGTGTGGAATCTGCTTGCGACAAACCTAATAAACAAATAAACATCATTTGTAAATAAATAAATATACAGTATAATTGTTTGAAGGACGCTACAGATACAGCAATAGTAAGCTTGATGTTTGTGTGTTAGATTGATTGGTTGTTTAATATAGATCATTTTTTAAATTTTATTTACAGAAAATAAACAGCAAGGTTAATTCTAGAGTTGCAGGTGAAACAAATCTTCAATGGAGCACCGTGGTGCACCAAGACTGGTGCACCGAAACTGGTGCACCGATAATTATAAAAAACTCAAATCTTCAATGGTGCACCGATGGTGCACCATGGTGCACCGGATGGTCCTGGTGAAACTAATTAGTTTCACCAACAACTCTAGTTAATTCTGTAATTTGAATATAGTCCTTCGGATCTTTAATAGTTCTATTTTTAGAAGTATTAGTTGAAAATGAATACCTTTAACTGCCATTGAAATTGATTGTGTGTTAATGATTTTGCTAGTGTACATTTCATCAGGATGTTTTGATATCGGCAATGACTTTATATCTTTATCAGCATCTAAGAATTGCTTTTTAATTTCATTATTAATTGAACTAGTTATCATATCAAGCCAATCACTTATTGTTTTATTAACATTCGCAGCATCAGGTCGTTCTTGTGGATCCGATTCCATGCATTTCTCAGCTAATTCAATATAGCATTTAGGAGTTTTAGGAGCAAAGTTTGGTCGTAATCTTTTGCTGCAAATATCTACTGCAAGTTTTACATCAAATTCACGTCCATCAAAAGGCCTTTGACCTGTTGACATTTCTGCCATAATAACACCAAACCCATAAATATCTGCTGCTTTTGTAAACTGCTGCTTGCCTAATAAAACTTCAGGGGCAACATAGGGCATGATTCCATAAATATCACCTTCTAAACTATATTCATCGTTTTTTCTAGACAATCCTAAATCTGCGATATAGGATTGTATTTTTTCATCAGTGTGTTGGTCTTGCAAAATGTTGCCACTATGGAAATCTGCATGAACGTATCCTGCAAAGTCGTGTATACTCCATAATTCATTTGAAATATCTTTAAGTATTTGTAATTTAGTCTGCCATGTAAGGTCGCAAAAATTTTCTTTTAAATATTTATAAAGACTTCCTTTATTGGCATATTGAAATACCATCAAGTATTCATTTGTTACTGTATTTTGAGTTATTCCATATATTGCGAGCTTACCATAACTTAATTTACATTTCATAAGACTTTTAAACTTAAGGTTTAAGCAATGAATTAGTTTACAAACTACTAAATTAATTATGAAAGTAATAAATTGACTTACTTCTTTTAAAAAATCAAAATTGTTTGCCTTAGAACCGGTCAACGACTTGAGTGCAACAATACTGGATGATTCACGCGCTCTTACATAATTGTAATCACCTCCATTAACTTCTCGTATGCCATCTAACCAGGTCGCTGAATATACAGTACCAAATCCACCTTCACCAATTTTTTTAACGTCAGATATTCTATTAAATGGAATCCATTCAATCGCATCTTTATATGATAGGGCTCTAAGTTGAAATGCTTTCATGCAATTATCAATATCCTTATTTCTACTTGTCCACTTTGCTGTTACTATGTCAGGATCACATGATAGACACCATGCAGGATTCGTATTATCTTTATTACAATGTGCGCACTGCCCATATCGAGGTTCTCTATATAATGGTCATCACAAATATGATTTTATTCATATCTGACATGTTTTAAATTTTATAGAATATAATTAATTATTATACTCACCGACTAAATTAATGTAAATGAATTGATTTGATAGTATTATGTTTTTGTTTTGTGAACTCGTTTTACGAAGTTTTTCTAGAAATTAATAAATACTTCTTTGTACTCACTTACTGAATGAAAATGAATGAAATAGGTTGTAAATAATAGTAAATATGTATTTTGTGTTCTTGTTTTGTGAGCTTGTTTTGCTTTTTTTATTTCTACTTTAGAGATTATTAAATGTTCTTTATACTCACTTGCTGAATGAAATGAATAACGCGAATAAAATTATTTGTACATAATAGTAAATAAATTTATTGCTTGTTTATGATGCTGTTTTTATTTCTAAATTTATTTAATGTCCTTTATACTCACTTACTGAATGAAATGATACGCGTAATGGTGAATAAATAATTTTCATTTCTAGGAATTATTAAATGTTCTTTATACTCACAGACTAAGTTAATGCAAATAAAAATGATTTGCAAGTAATGATATATAAGTATTCGTGTTTTTGATAGTGAGCTTTTTTTTATTTCGAAAAATTATTAAATGCTCTTTATACTCACAGACTGGATTAATGCGAATAAAATGAATTTACGCGAGGGCAAATAAGTATTTATGTTCTTTATGAGCTTGTTTTGTTGTTTTTATTTCTAGAATTTATTAACTTTTTTTTTATACTCACTTACTGAATGAAATATTAATGGAATGATTTGTATAGTGTATAATGGTAAGTTAGTATTTATGCTCTTGCGTAGAGATGTTGGTGAAATAAATTTCACCAATTTCAACAATTTAACATCAAATTCATCAATAGTATTGAAATCTTTTCACCGCTTCAATTTTATTTCACCAGCATCTTTATTTTTGCGGACTTGTTTTTGCTGTTTTTATTTCTAGAAATTATAAATGTTCTTTATACTCACGGACTGAATGAAATGAATTCATGCGAATAGAATGTTTTGTACACAAAAGTAAATAAATATTTATGTTCTTGTTTATGAACTTGTTTTGCTGTTTTTATTTCAAGAATTATTAGATGCCCTTTATACTCACTTACTGAAGGAAATAATATGCGTAATGAAATTATTAATGTTCTGCTTTGTGAGCTTGATTGTTGTTTTAATTTCTAGAAATTATTAAATGGTCTTTGTACTCACAGACTAAATTATTGCGAATGAAATGATTTGTATGTAATGGCAAATAAATATTTATGTGAACTTGTTTTGATGTTTTTATTCTAGAATTTATTATATGTTCTTTATACTCACAGACTAAATTAATGCGAATGAAAGATTTGAATGTAACAGTAAATAAGTATTTATATGAATTTATTTTGTTCAATTTATAGAAATTATTATACTCACTCACTGAATGAAATGATTAATGCGAATGAAATGGATTGTAAATAAGTATTTATGTTCTTGTTTTGTGTCTTTTTTGATAATTTATTTCTAGATTTATTAAACGTGCTTTATACTTACTCACTGGATGAAATGATTTGTATGTAATGATAATAAGTATTTATTTCTTGTTTTGTGAACTTGTTTTGCTATTTATTTCTAGAAATTAAATGTTTCTTATACTCACTCACTAAATAAAGTACGAATTAAATGATTTGTACATGATGATAAATAAGTGTTATGTACTTGTTTTTCGAACTTGTTTTGCTACCTTTATTTCTAGAAATTATTAAATGCTCTTCATACTCACCTACTAAATTAATGCGAATGAAATAATTTGTACGTAATGGTAATAAATATTATGATCTTATTTTTTGCTGTTTTTATTTTTAAAAACTATTAAATTTTATGTATACTCACTCGCTGAATGAAATGATTAATGGGAATGAAATTATTTGTACAGTAATGCCTTTAAAAATTAAATATTCTTTATGCTCACCGACTGAATTATGCAAATTAAATGATTCGTATGTAATGGTAAATATGTATTTATGTTCTCGTTTTGTGAATTTGTTTTGCTGTTTTTATTTCTAGAAATTATTAAACAACCTTTATACTCACAAGCTAAATTAGACACGAATGAGCGTAATGATAAATAAGTATGTATGTTCTTATTTTATGAACTTTGCTGTTTTTATTTCTAGAATTTATACTCACTAACTAAATTGATTCAAATAAAATGATTTGGACGAAATGATAAATAAGTATGTTGTGAATAAAATTAGAATGTTCGTTATACTTACGGGCTAAAAGTAACACAAATAATAAATATTTATGAAGTTAAATTGCTAAGATATAGATTAATAAATGTTCATGCTTACTCCCTGATAATTAAAGTTGTATAAGTAATAGTAATTTTAAATAAAATACAAATATTATAGTAAAATATTTGAAAATTAACTTACTTTCCAATCCATTCGCAAAACTTATCATTATCTTCTTCCACACCAATTCCGTATTTGTAACAAATTGCTGTTTTCCAAAGTCCCATAGAATTACCTGCCTCAGCAGACTTCAGATAATATGCAAATGCTTCATGCATATCTATTTTAATTCCAATTCCTAAGTAGTAACAATATCCAACTTGATATATTCCGTTAGAATTATTCATGTCTGCTGATTTGCGATAATTAATAAACGCCTTGTTTTCATCTTTTACTACTCCAATTCCATATTCGTAACAATACCCAAGCCAATGAATTCCGTCTGGATTGTTCATATCTGCCGATTTTTGGCTATTAGTGAAATTAATATTGTCAGTTGCGGTTGGCAAATCTTCATTTGACATTTTTTAATTTATGAAAAAAAAAGATGTTACGTAATGCATTACACTGTACCATAGTAATATTTATAATTACAGTGGTTACACTAACGTAAATTGGCTGTGTCACGGAAAATTTTGTTACCCGAAGTGATCGTCACCACGTGCATCACGTCGAGCATATAAAAATTACTTAAGTATAATAATTTATAGTTATTGTATGGGTTGTAGTGAATAACCCAGTTACACACGGGTTCATATTCCGTGCCGAAGGCATGGGATTTAACGTTTGTGTAATGGGTTATTCAACACCCATATAATAACTATTTTATTGCACGGTGTCTGACGTAACAATCCCGTGCCAATAAGTAAATGAAAAAAGCACGGGTTGTCACATAAGACCCGTGCAATAAATAAATATAACATTTATATAATTTATTTTATAAAATTATTTTTTATTTTAGTTTAAATAGATGTTTACATAAATTCTATATTAATTGTCGCAGATTAAAATGAAATCAGATTAAAATGAAACTGGGGACCTCTCTTGCTCACCTTTAGAGCTTATAAAGCCCACATATACTTGTTTATTAATAACCCTAACCCTAAACTCTAACTCTAATGTTAAAAAATCCCCTAAAAAATGTCCCCTAAAAAATTTAAAATTTTGCTTAAAAAATAGAAAAATTTCATTTTAATCCGATTTCATTTTAATCTGTCACATTAAATAATAAAAATTAACTCATATAATGTAGTATTTCTATATAAAGTTGTAGATCTGTGTAGATTTTATAAAAATGTACTTACTGATGATGCAAGAACCTCCTATTTTGCGATTAGACACCATGGCTATAATGATAATACAAGGAGGGTGAGTATGAAGTTTAATTCGGTTCACTTTAACGATTATGTTTCAAGTGGATATATGATTAGCTGTAATTATTTATCACTTAATAAATTACCAGGATGAGTATGAGTTGAATTTAACGATTGTGTTTCAAAAGTATGTATAATTAACCGTAATCATTTAATTGTTTAATAAATTACCAGCATGAGTATGAAGTTTAATTTGTTCATTTTTGCAATTGTGTTTTAATAAAATGTATGTATTATTAATATAATTATTTAGTTCAATAAATACCAGCAGTAGTATAAAATTAATTCTGGTTCATTTTAACAATTGTACTCAAGGAAATGTATGAATAACGATAACCATTTAATTGTTTAATAAATTACTAGTGTGAGTATGAAACTAATTCTGTTCACTTTTAACAATTGAATTTTATATATGACTAACCATAATCACATGCCGTGCAGCTATCCTTATATAATAAAATAAAAATTTGTCTAAACTTGCTATTCTTTTAAAAAAAGTTACACAAAAAATTCTCTACCGTATTTTCGCACAATAACGCGCAGGGGCGTTATTTTGAAATTTGGCCTGAATTAAGCGTAATTTAGGCCAAAATATGAAATCCCACCCCTGCGAGTTAGTTTGCGAAAATACAGTATTGATTCTTTACATGCAAAAAAATAATATAAAAAAAAAATTAAAATAAATAAAAACAGATGAATAAAAAAAGAAAGAAAAATAAACTGAATAAGTAACTAGTAAGTGTAAAATTGACTTGTATACTTGGGATGATGTAAAATTGGCTTGTATATTTGGGATGAACATTATTTTGTGAATTTAATGGCAATGTGAAATAACATCATCTCCTGCTTTAAATATTGTCAAATTTATGCTTCAACTTTCCAATTCTTTATATACATCTATTGAACTTGGCCTGTTGGAAGGATTAGCATCCATGCATCGGCTTGCCAATTGGATATAGCATTCAGGAGTACCTTCAGCAAACGTTGGATGTAAACCATTACATATTTTAATATCTAAAGATACATCACATTCAAGACCATAATAAGGAGGATTTCCTGTAGACATTTCGGCCATAATAACACCAAAGCTATAAATGTCCGACTTTTCAGTACATAAATGTTTAAGAAGCACTTCTGGTGCAATATAAGGTAATACACCATAAATTTCTCTTTCTCCTTCTTTAATTAATTCTTCTTTATTTCTAGATAATCCCAAATCTGCAATATATGTTTCCATAACCCATTAGCATATTCTTTTATCAATATATTTCCACTATGAAGGTCACGATGAATATATCCTGCTTTGTGTATTTGCGTCAATTCCCACGAGATAAATAAAAGTTGTTTCCATTTGCTTTCCCATTTGAGTTTTGTAAAATTTTTTTCTAAAAATTTGCGGAGGTTTCCACCATTTGCATATTGAAATACTATCATGTATTTTTTGGTTTCCTTATGTTGAGTTATTCCATACACCTCTAGCTTGTTACCCACAAATCTGGTTTGCATGAGATTTTCAAACTTTAAATGCAAATAAATTATTTATTAGAAATAATTCGTATTAAAATTAGAAGCCTTTAATAAAAATTAATTCAACATACCTCTTTTAAAAAATCCTTTTGAGAAATAGGTAATGTCACGGGCTAAAAGTGATCTCCGAAATTAGGCGCAGTAAAACCCATGACCGAAGAAGCGATCAATCCAGGAAATCTAAGAAGAAACTAAGAATTAGCTAAAATTAGTTAACGATGCAAAATATTGTTAAACATAACCATCGTCAATATAATCATATAATACTTATCGTCATAAACCCTTAGTTATAGTGATTATACCGGGATTCTTCCACCATGAGAGATCAGTGATCCTACCGTGGTCCTTCGTGATGAAAGATCGATTTATCCCCAAACCTCACTAATCCGTTAATCTAGTAAAAGTTATAAAAGCCCTATAATTTCTCTTGCAAAATATGTATCATCCTACGGGATTCTGATATTTCTAATCTAATACATTCAATAAATCACCCGATAATATATTTTAATAAATTAATATCAAATCACCAACGTCATGCCTCTGACGAGTTGTCTTGTCACTCAATATCATATATTTTCGCGTTATCCAATAAATAAACGTCCAATTCTCCCCGTAACAGTAATGTCTTTAGTGCAACTGGATATGGCGGTGCGGTGTACGATTCTGTGTGTATTTAACATTATCATAAGAAATACTGTATATCTTTTTCCTTTTTTCCATTTTGCTGAATATACTACACTGAACCCTCCTTCACCAATTACTTCAACGTCATCCAAGTCTTCATAAGGAATCCATTCAATAATTTCATCGTATCTTGACCCTCTACGTTGAAAGCTTTTAATGCAATTATCAACGTCTTCATTTCCACTTGTCCATCCATGAAGTACTGATTTAGGGTCGCATGTTTGACACCAGGCAGGAGAAGTATTATATATTTCACAAAGTTTACAAATTCCATGCTCTTTGCATCTTTTGAGACCAAATTCTTCAAAAACAAGCATGTAATTATTGGTAGATATGTTTTGGGTTATTCCATATACTTTGTGCTCATCATTTCCTGATTGTATATTATTTTTGAACTTAATATACAAAAAATAGAATATACAATATGCCTATTAAATAAATATTTTTAGATATAGTAGCAAAAAGTTAATAAACATTACATACTTTTAAAATAAATGAAGAAGGATCCTGAGAATCAGTTAGAGTTTTGAGCATTACTCTATATGGTCGCAAACGTGATTTTGTCCATTCATAACCCTCATTTGAAATTATAGGAATTACTTCCAACCAAGTTGCAATAAATTCATCATTAATTTTATAGACATCGTCATTATCTGGCTTCAACTTTTCAAAAGGAATCCATTCAATCACATCTTCATATTTTTCTACTTTAAGTTGAAGTTCTTTGATATATTTATCAATAATTATGTTTCCACTTGTCCACCCTTGAGTTATTTATGGATCACATGTACAACACCATGCACGAGAAGTATTAAACCTATAACAAGATTTGCATGTTCCATGCTTTATGTTTATTTTAGAACCAAATTCATCAAACACTATTAAACATTCATTATTGTCGGGTTTTTTAGTTAGTCCATATATTTTAAAATTTTCATCTTCAGAATGTAAAAGATTTTTAAACTTATATGCGAAATATAAAACAAAATATAAACAGATATTCTTAATTATGATAGGAGTTATAATAAATATTAATAGTTATTACCTCAGGAACAGTTATAGTTTTAAGTTTCGCTTTATATGGACATGAACGTAATTTCGTGAATTTCAAAAATCCACCAGAAATTATGCGAATTCCATCTAACAAGTATGCATAAAATTTATTCCCAGTCTTTTGGATATTACTTAATTTATTGAAAGGAATCCACTCAATTGCATCATTATGCTCAGTTACTTCAGGTTGAGATTTTTAAATGATCCAAAATTATAAACATCCTTAACTCCATTTGTCCATTCTTTAAGGTCATATGCATAACACAACGTTTTTGAAGCGTTATTTCTTGAATATTGATATTTTTCATTATACTTACTGTGTATAACTTTAAAGGTGTCTTTTCGTAGCTGTATATGGTCTTTACACTTGTGAAATAAGTAAATAAATAAATCAATAACAAACCAATAGATTATGGTTTATTAAAGCTAAACAATATGGTGCCTTGCTAAAACAATTTTAAATTACGTGTATCATTTAACATACCATAGTGCATCTCTGCAAATTATAGCTCCGTGGTTTGTCGATATTATTACAAAACAAATGTGATTTCATACATTTTTGATAAAAAATTTTTATCTTACCGTAATGTAATGGCTAGAAAGCTCAAAACCAACAGATTTTAAATATTATCAAAAAATTTTTGAAACCAAAAATAAAAAGTTTGAATTTAACAATAATCAATGTTCAGTTTTTATTTTATCCAGTTATGTACAGTTGTTTAATTTAAAAAAAAAAACGAAATTGATTAATTCACTTTATAAAATTTTTCTTAAATTGCAATGAACTGCGTCAACAAATTATTTAGCATAAGGATTTATTGAAGAATTGTATGAATGATATGGGGAAGAGTTGAAAGAAAATTTTTATATTTATAGAAATTTTAATTAAGAAACTTTAAATATAATTATGCGATGTCTTTATGATAAGAGGCGTCTCCTTTTGGAAATCGGTGATAATCTGCGCTAATTTTCCGCTTTAGTCAAACTGGAATATCGTTTTACTTATTGAATTTACAAAAAAATGAATAATTAATTAAAAAAAAAGAAATATATATAGCGAGGGTTATAGTTCGATTCGACTCAAAAAGTCGAGTTTTTATTATAGCTGTTTTCAAAAAGGTGTGAACAAAAAAGATCGTCGCACATTCTGCAGAAGACACCTGCCGGGTGGTATAATAAAAACACCATCGTAAGATTTAAGAGGAGAAAGGACGCAAACACTCCAAAAACAAGGGCAGTAGCCCTTGTACCAAGGAAACATGAGTCGGAAGTAACGGTAAATATGGACAGGGCGAAGAAAATGAAAAAAGTTAACAATACAAGAAGCAAAAATGAAGATGAACCGACTTCAACACAAACGGCAGTACTCGAGGACACTGACGCGCAAGAACACTTATCCTCACGCTCCTCTGGTTCAGGTGAGGTGAGCTCGACTTCCTCGGACTGGATAGAGATTATGGAGCGTGAGGCAGTGGAGGAAAATCAACAAAAAGAAGTTGGAACGAACGTTTTCCGGGAGGAAAATTCCACGGGCATCGGCGTAGAAGGCTCTGGCAATTTGTACGACGGGCGATCAGGTGAGGCGAGTTCACCTGACCTGCACACGGGCGTTAATATTATAAATAGAGGATCAGAGACCAACATCGTTGGAAATGAAGGGAAAGTAACATCCTCAAAAGAAATAAAAAACTGGACAGGTCTTTTTACAAAATTAACTAGGGGAAGGGCCACTTATTCCACCTTTTCTCCCAGTGTTAATATAACCACAAAAAACAGCAATGCACTGATGTTTGACATACAAAAACTTAAGGAACTCTCTATGAATGAGATAGTGTCCACATTATATAGCAAAATAGGAACAGATTTTATTGGGGCAAAACCACATTTTGTCAAAGGTGTCTGCTCATACCTAGAAATAATTTTCTCTAATGAACGTAAAATGAAACAATACGCAAAAGATGGCATAGACATGTTTAGACAAACTTTCTATAGATATATGTCCTCAAGGTCCAGTTGAGAACTATTGTTGGCAAGGCTTAGAAGAGTTCCAATTACAGATAAGGATGTAATCACAGAAGAAATCAAAGCAGTGTTTGGAGGCATCGGTACAATTATGGCAATCAAACCTCTCTTGTATAAGGGAACTCCAATACAATCAGATCAATGGGTTGTAATATTTGATGCAACCGAGGACTGCTGCTTAACAAGTAGGATCCCAAGATTTGTTAGTATAATGGATCAGAAGGTAGTAACAGAGTGGAAGGAGGCTCCTAAACTTTGCTTCTTTTGCGATGGAGAGGGGCACATAAAAAGAGACTGTGTGCAATTTAAGGAAGCCACCAAATTGAATCATTACTATAAAGAGTTCAAGGAACTGAAAACAAATCAAACTAGAAAGGAAGAAAATTCAGAACTAACTCAAGAAATAGGTGAAGAAAAGGCTGAAACCCCTTATAAGAAAAATAGTCCAGAACCAGAAGAACAAGAAGCCACGATAGTTGAGCAGGACGTCTCTATGGTTGAAGCAGAACCTTCATCTGGCACAGCAATGATACAGCCAAAAGTGGATGAAGAAGTAGTAAAAACAGGAAACAGTACAGGTCTCTATACAGCACCAACAATAACTACAAATAAAGAACATCCCTTTAAGGAATCCCAATGTAAATATGAAAAGTAATGAACAGGTGACTAACAGTGTGTCATGCGATCAGCAAATCTCGAGTAGTGAGAAAACAACAAATAATATGCAAACAGAGGATGAAAGAGGCTTTACAGAGGTCTCGTACAAGAAGAAAGCAAAAATAAGAAAGTTCTTAATGACAGAAAAGAGAACCAGGGCCCGTACAAAAAATCCAAAGACTAACAATAATGAAAGAAGAACATGTGATTACAATTGCAACATTGAATGTTAAAGGACTAAACAACAGAACTAAATGTAAAGAAACACTAACACTCTTTAAATCATATAAGATGGATATTTTAATTCAGAAAACTAATTTGAACAATATAGCTATGCAAAACTTCCTTAAGAGTCAATGGCACCTAGACTCGGTATGGTCTTCAAAGGCAGCGATACTCGCAGAAAATTGAAAAATAAGCTTCAGTAATCCAAAAATCTCACATGATGGTAGAGTAATAATGGTCAATTTTCACTTAAAGCATCTAACATTTCAAGCTATGAGTGTCTATGCACCTCCAAACATTCCTGACAGACAAAAGTTCCTAGAAGAGTGGACACCTAGTATAGATACAAAATGATTAACCTCATAGCAGGTGACTTTAATATGAATTTGAACCCAGCTATTGACAGAATCAGCCAATTACGCAGCTACTCAGATCTGACAAGAAACAAATTAAAAGAAATTATGAAGGACTTCACAGATACAGCATGCATAAGCAAAACAAAATGCTTTATTACCTATTATCAAACTGTTAGGGAGGGTCATTCTATGGCCACTAGATTAGATTATATATTTCTGGACAACAACCATATACAAATGTGCAAAAAGATAGAGACTAAGTTTAGAAATTCACACCACCTTCTCGTATGTTGCTCTCTATACCAAAACCAAGAAACTGCGAAACCTACTTTATGGAAACTCAATTCACATATGTTGGATAACCTATATATAGCAAAAGAGATAAAAGAAAATCTTAAGGAAGCAGAGAAAGCTCTGGACTGGGTGGTTCAAAAGGTGCGGTGCCAGTCAATCTTTAGAGCCTGTAAACCTCCAACAAACCCAGAAACTCGCATACAAAAAATCTACAAAAGAATAACAGAACTTAACAATAAAATGGCAAAAAATCCACAACTAGATGATTTGAGTATTATAGTATCGCATTTGAGATTTGAACTACAGTTGGAGATGAAACTTCTAACAGAAAAATGGCAAATAAGATCAAACACCAAGTGGTTAGAGGATAGGGAAAAGTCAACCAAGTATTTTTTTGAGCAGTATAAGTCTAAGTCATCACGAGAGGCAACAAATTTAGTTAGAGATCCCACAAAACCTACAGTAGTAGACCGTTTAGAAATTTTACATTATATAAGAAATAAATTTGAGGCATTGTACCAAGCAGAACTGATAGATGAAAATGCAGTCAAAGCTCTGATAGAGAATCTGCTATCAGTATCACAACAGCAAAACAGTGCATTAATAAAAGAAATTAGTCTACAGGAAATCTTAGATACAATTGATAAACTTCCAAACTATAAAGCTCCAGGTGCTGATAATATAATGTATAAATTCTACAAGGCCTTTCGAGATGAGGTGGCTCAGTTCTCAGAAAGATTTTCAATAAAGCACTTAGTTTAGGTATAATCCCAGACTCGCGGAGAAAATCAGTAATTACACTACTTTCTAAAAAGAGTGAGAATCTTGAAAACATTAGTAATTGGCGACCTATATCTCTAGTGAACACAGATGCTAAAATTTTTATGAAAATCATAGCAGACAGACTCAACGATATATGTAAAGACATCATAGAAGAACAGCAAGCAGGGTTTGTAAAAGATAGATCAATTGTAGACGTGGCTATGGACATTATTAGTACGATGCAAAGCCAAGAAAACCAAGGTGATACAGCCTGGCTCCTTTTTCTAGATCAGAAAAAGGCATTTGATAGAGTGAACCACAGTTACCTGTTGCAGGTGCTGAAAAAGATAAATTTTAGCCCAATATTTGTCGAACTTGTTAAAAGTCTGTTTGACTATCTGGTTGCACATATTACGGATGCAGGGTTGCTTTCCACTCCATTTAAGATTAATAGAAGTGTCAGACAAGGAGACCCGCTCTCTCCACTACTATATGTAATAGCATTTGAACCTTTTCTAAGAACTCTAAAAAGAAGAATAAGTGGAGCACCAACTGGACTCACAAAATTCAAGCTCATGGCTTATGCGGATGATTTAACAGTGGGCCTGGGTTCAGTTGCAGATTGGAATACCTGTATAAACCTTTTAATGATATATGAAGCAGCAGCAAATACAGCAGTCAACAAGAAGAAATCCAAGTTACTTCTATTAACAAAAAAAGCACTTCAAACTGCACTACCAGGAGAAGAACATTTTGATAAATTGGGAAAAAGCGGTACAATTAGAATTCTTGGTTATAAAGTAAACAAAGAAGGCCAACCGAGTAAAGACTTTTGGAACAATGGGACTACAAAAATGAAAAAATTAATAGAAAATGCGAAAAGAAGGGGTCTCTTATTTAAGGGCAAGATTCTGATTGCAAAGGCACTTTCCCTTTCTAGAGTCTGGTTTGCCTCGTACCTGCTACCCCCAAATAGAAAACAACTAAACAAGATCAATGAACTAATAATCACATAGGTAAAGGACAAATCAAAACTACTCCCAAGGTATGCGGTTTACCAACAAACTCAGGAAAACAGTGGGTTAAATGCCCCGGTCCTAGCAGACATGCTTGATGCAAAGCTAATAATGATCTGGGCAAAACTTTGCTCAAGTAAAAATTTTTGGGCAACGAATGAGAGGTGAAAATAGAAGCTGCACTATGTAAAAGACGAAAAAAGTCAGTACAGGAAGCTTTGTCGATTCCTCCAATCAGGTTAAAAGGATGGCCTAATAAGTGGAAGTCATATCTTACTGCCTGGAAAAGACTGAAAGGAGAAGTACCAGTAAGTAGAGACAACTGGCCATGGAAGCTAGATGAAATCAAAATAATGGAAATGAGCACATTGAATCTAACGACAGCTAAGGCAACAGCATATCTGAAAAAAGTATCCATTACAGGAACCCTTACACAGACCAACTTTTTCAGTGAACCTAACAGAAAGGAGAATTGGGCATGGTCAAAGATAAAGTGGATCTAAAACAACAAAAAAAAGACATTTTTTGGAGGATGCTACATAAAGCACTTCCCCTGGGCACGAGATTGGTATATATGGACCCAACAATATCATGTGACTGTCCGTGGTGCCCGGGGAAAAGACAAACAATAGAGCATTTCATAATAGAATGCCGAATTAGCCATAAGCTGTGAGACCTGGCATATAATATGTTTAGCCTCTTGCCGGATTCTGTACCCCCAGCCATGATGGAAGAAGTAATCACAGCATCCAATTTGAAGACAACCCAGCCACACACGATAGTTATTTGGCTACACATCATGGTAGTATATGAAATATGGGTATGGTTCACAAACAAGCAGTGGATAACAGCTCTATGCCAGAACCTGCACTGTGATTTATATGGAAAGCAAGAGTCGCAAAAGAGATAAGGGTGGCATTAAACAGTCGCCTGCTCAAGAAAAAAGAAAGAGATTAACTGAAGGAAATATGTGGGAAGAATAGTATAGCTATGTAAATGTACAGATTAATTTGTATATAAAATTAAGATTAATAAATAGCATCATTCGACGTCCCCAGATAATTGCTATCTTGGGGTTAAAAAAAAAAAAAAAAGGTGTGAACAGGTGATTTTTATGACATATAACCATGGGGAATCGGAAAATCAAAAATTTTAATAATTAACTTTTTTATCACAGTCATCACGCACTTATCAGTGCGAGATGCTTAATCAACGCATATTTTAGGTTAGATAATTAATGACGTCCGTTGTAATTTTTATATTATTGACCATATAGCAATTAAGCACCTCGTACTAATAAGTGCATGATACCCTTTTCTAATCATTATCTTTATCACTATATAAACAAATTATTGCAATGTATATTATTTTGTTTTTATAATTGTATTAATATTGATGGCGGATGCACTAGATACAAAACTTATATACAAAAGAGGGATTTGCTTTAGTTGTTGAAAGTGTTTATACTGTGCAGTTTATTTGCAAACACAAAAATTCAAATGTGATATTACAAAACCACTCCTAGAGGCAATCGAACTGAAGCTGTCAAATATGCGTATACACGAATTTTTACGCCCAATTGGACAGAAGAACAAGTTTCTTTTGCTCGAGAAAAATATATTGTATTATAATTATTAAGTAACTCTAAAAGATTCTTTTAATTTTTCACTTTGTTACGATGTATTAATTGGCTATCAAGATTGAATACAATCAAAAAAAAAAATTATTCAAGCAACTCTAAATATTAAAAGTTTACTTTAAGAGATATGTTAAAGCACTATAATTTTTAATTGAATTTACTGCATAAAGCAAAATCATATAACATGTATAAATGTTGCAAGACTCAAGATGACTACTGTTTTTAGGAATTTATTAAAAATTTCTTAATTCACCTGTTAAAATTTATCTTTAACTTAGAATAATATTATTTTATTGAACTATAAAAACTATTTCTATTGGGAAATTAGGGAGAATCTTTTTCTGTTAGAAGCGAGAGTAAAAAAAAGTAGGAAATTTTGGAAATATCGTGAATTTCCCATGATATAGTGTTCCCTGATTGTTCACACCTTTTTGAAAACAGCTGTAAAGTCCAGTCACAATGATTCCCCAATCGTGGTATGTGGAAATTATTCCCCAAGTGGAAATGATCATTTCTAAAATAATTCCACGATTATGGAATCATTTCCACAATTGTGGAAATATAAAATAACAAAAAAAAGCGTATTCATGCATACATTTGCATGCGTACATACGTACGCATTTCTTTTCAATACCATATTTAATGTTGCAGAATAATGAAATCAGATCATTGTGAAATTTAGAGGTCTCAATTTAAAAATATAAGTCAACACTTTTAAAATCATGAAACGTAAATTTACCAAAATAGGCATTGGTGTATGATTATCTAATATTTACAAACCACTTTGTGCGAAAAAGTAAATTCAACATTTCACAGATTTGAAAGCATTGTATAAACACTATTCACTTGCAAGTGCTAGTGCAAGTGCAGTGCGAGCACAACTGCAAGAACAGCTGCTCGCAGTAAAAAAGATAGTGAAAATATTAGTCAAATAATAAAAAATCATTAGTATGCTATAAATTTAGATGGCAAATTTCTAGATATTTACATTTTTTAAAAATTTTGGCCGGAATTTTTGCGGCCCAGATTATTTGATAATCACTAAGTTTCTTAACGATTCAACAGATTGAAAAGATGCTGACGAGTCTCTTGACTAGTCCATAATCAAAGCAGGTGTAACTTTCTACAAGTAGTAGCGATCAGAGTGATCTACTTATAATGAAGTTACCATTTTGATTGGTTGTACAAAAATGATCAAAACGTTAAGACAATGAATGTGTATCTTCTTATAATAAAATTATCATCCGTCATGAGTTTCCTGTACATTTTTGCCAATTATTTTGTTCATTTGATGAAATAAAAGATTGTGAGAATATTGATATGACATTACTGTGTAAGTATGAGCGAGTAAACGAATTTTAACTTTTAAGGTATATATGTTCGTGAATATTTAATGATAGTAAAAAAAAAAATTTAATTGCACTTTACCATTTTTGATTTGCTATATCTAGCGATGGGAACTTCTAATTATTAATTGTTAACATAAAATTATTAATAAATCATTTTTAACAATTAATACTAGAATTATCCAATATGCATAGGAAGTATCGATAGAATGATATAATCAGTGATTAATCATTTTTTTATGTACTCTAGTATAAAAATTTTATAGCGATAAAAGATCATGCATTTTTTTGCAGAAATCTGTAACAGCGATAGAAATATTCTGCTACCGTTACAAGTACGTTATCTATGTGAAGAAAGTAACAAAAATCTTCAATCACCAACGATGATAAAGACAAGTTTTGCAATATAGAGTAATTCAGCTCGATATAATTGTTTAGATCAAATATTCTTATGCATATTTATTAATTATCCTTATAAATGAACATTGATATAATCAACGATTTGATTAAATTATCAATTGGATTATTTTCTATGAAGATGTTCTATTGGGGTGCGTGGTATACTATTTAAATCAAAAATATATGTGGATTCCTTATTTTTTAAATAATCAATGATTTTAAGTGATTATTAATTGATGAACTACGTAATATATTTTTTATAAATAAAATCGTGATTCATTTCTTTAGATACGTTGTCACTTCATATTGTCAGTCGAGACCTAAAATATAAACTAAGTCGATGTTACAAAACCTACTTAGCCTGCTTAGTTAATTAATATTAAAATATCGCACATTTTGAATATTTTGAGCCATTCCGTTGTCTAACTCTTAAAAATATCGCACATTTTGAACATTTTGAGTCTAATTGTGTGTGCTAATCGCATACACATGCTGCATATGACATGCACATGTTAACGTATATTAAATAATAACAATAAAGTAAGCATGATTTGATCTAATTGTGCATGATGAGCCTGGTGCACGACCAATCAAAGGCACAAATATATATATTAAAATATTAAAGGCACAATTGAGCATTAACTCTGAATTAGATTTATGATGTTAAGATAGTAATTGTCATAAATTTTTATGCTTTCCACGTCGGATTTACAGCAGTAATTGCTATATATTCTATTGGCTAATTTTTTTAAAAAAATTGAAATTTAGATTCTTGATTTTCAGACCCGACCGGGTTATGAAATCCAAGAAATTAATTTTGTATGGCCTTTATTATTATTATTATTATTATTATTATTATTATTATTATTATTATTATTATTATTATTATTATACCAGTGCGATCACATGAAATGTGGAGGGATGGTTCCATTCAACTTTTTGGTGCGCTATATTTTTTCCTATTTTGGAAGGTGCTATGTTCATCAGATTTTTTCCTATTTTAGTAAGTATTGTGAAAATATCATACGTTACATGTAATTGCTTCATTGTTCATATGTGTGAAGAAATTGGCGTCGTAGGAAATTACATACGTACGTTATATACGTCAAAATTGTAATTATTACGACATTTGATCGTTGCATCATATATGTTGCAATTTTCGAATAAATTGATTGATCAGCATTTATAGTACTAACTTTACACTGACTTATTGAAATTGGTGACATAACATGATCGTAGTAATCAATGCGTGAAATTAAACCGTGAGAATCAAGAATACAGAAATGGCCAGTTATTCTTATTCACGTTTTCAGTTGCCACGCTGATTTTTAAAAATTTTGGCTTTCGTTCGTTATGCGCGCTTTGTAGATATTAGATTGAAATACGATTAATAATAACATTAATGAGTCACATACTGAGTACCATCAAAATAATATAAGGTAGCTGTGCGATGTCATCGCGCAAAACCAGGAGCAGGAAAGTATCTAGATATTAAGTGGTTTAAAATTGTAGGCCAGAATTATAATTAGTCAAACTTGGTAGTAATGAAAAAATGCTCAAGATTGAGGCATAGGAGATTTGGTCTGTGTTTTTAGAGCTTGGGCCTTATAAGAATAATACTGGAGCTCAGATATGTTTTTTTTTATTTTGACTTATGAATTACTTGAATATATTAATTAAATTCAATACTAATGCTTTTTCTATAGTTGGTATTGTCAGATAAGTACTTTTTTGACAATGCTTTTTTTATGTTTAATCTTTTGATTAGTTACTAACATTATTATGTTACTCCCTTGGTGCAGCGAGTTAGAATATTGGCCTTAATCGTTAAGATTCTTAACTATTGTCAAGTGAAAACGGGGCTATTATTTAACATGCTTTTTTTTACAATAAGGTGACGTAAATTACAACTTTAATTGATTCATGATTTCTATATAAATAGATTTTTACCTTATTACTATTTCTTTTACTCTTTCTCTTCAATAATCGGGCAGTAAATTAAAAAAACATCACAGCAGTAAGATTAATACAATATTTTTGATAACAATTTGTGAAAATATTGTTTACATATTAAGAGCTCAAAATATTACATTATTTGTGTAGTGATAAATCCACAGTTTGGTTACCTAATTAGCGAAACAGATCTTAATGGATATTATTAGAACACGATCTACAAGATATTATTCTTAAGATTTTGACAAAATCATGAAATTCTATCATACAATACAAATATTATTTCTCAACAAGCCTTAGCGGGATCAAGTTAAGGTATTTTTGATGAGAACTAGCAAAGATATTGGTTACGTATTAAGAAATTCCTTTACTCAAAATTATTACCATATTTGTGTAGTGATAAATGTTACAATCACGTATAAACTTAACAATACATATCTCATCGGGTGACACCAAATAAGAATAGCGGAAAAAATAAATGTCAAACAACTGGCACAATTGGGATCTAAGAAAAGAAAAAATTAGCTTTACGTGGCTAAAAATAAAGGCAGACTAGGGTCGTCAGAATTGCAGGTAAATGCAGTTGATTTTTTGAAAACCTAGGCCGGTCAGTTGTAATTTATTTTTTTTTAATTTACTGTAAATTATCGAAAAATTTCCGTGCCCTAGATCTGATGAAACTTCACACATGATCGTACTGGTCCTGCGCGGCACGCATGTCGCGCAGCTAACATAATTATTATTATTATTATGTGTCGATTGTTTATTTTTATGTCAAAAGAATCAACAACTTAATTTAGTCCCAATAATAATGAGGTTTTAACCCTTCGAAAATAATTTATTACAGTATTAATTCTATTGTATAGTTAATGGATGCGTAGCAACCAATAACGGGTTTATTTGGCAGGCGAAAGATCCGAAGGATCACAGGGTGATCGTTTTTACATTACAATTAAAAAAGCATCTGGCTTTGAACTTAATGTGCTAATCTGGACCAGAAGGGGCTCAGGTTGCAAGCGCATTAAATTCAAAACCAGATGCGCTGTTATTGGATGCGAAACATCAGTAACGGATTTCTTTTTCTTTTTCTTTATAACAAATAAATCACTTAGCCTTAATCAAGTCTATTTGGCGTATAAATAGTACTTATACGACTTACATTTATCATTAAAAGAAAACAGAATAATGTAAATAATATATTCTATTTCAGAAAATTTTAATTTTAAGATGTACTTATACATATAACGTTCCTGGTTTAGCGTGACTGCATCGCGCAACTACCCTAATTAAGTTTAAGTTAATATTACTGTTTGTGGAAATCATAATCACCTCCTTTGATTATCCGGACCAGACTTGTTCCGGTTGATGGTACCACAATACGCTTAGCATCTTTTCGATCTGCTGACTTTATGTCAACTCGAATAATTGAATATGCGCTAAATTGATTCAGAATCACTTTTAAGTTAGTTTGAAATTCTTTGCCAATTTGAGTGAATTTAAAATTTTTAGTTTAACATAAGTGTATTTAGAATCAACATATATTGATTCTAATCTACCAAGATTCTATTTCGATGTACAATATATATATGTTTTGGCGAGTAAATTCTGAATCAAGATAAAAAATAAGAATTCACTTTTAGTATGTAAACAAATGCCGAGTGCATAATATTAAAAAATCATCCATGTGTCGAAGGCACGAATAAAATATAAGTTACAGTACTTTTTATTTTTGCATCACTTAACATTACTACTACATTACTACAATAATAGAAACAAGAAATTTTTAGTAAATTATCCGCTGGCAAAATTGTTATCCGGATAATCCTATCCAGATCCAAGCTTTACATAAGTGTATACGATATTTCTAGTTTTCATTGCTGTACTAAAAATTAATATAAATGTTATTTTAGATTTTAAAATGTTGTCATTTATCTTTGCAAAATGAATAAATTTGAAGATTGCCAAATTACAATCATTGCAATCACCCGAATATCAGTTGCAGTGAGAGATGATTATAGTAATATCAATACAGAATGAAAAGTTATGAAATGATATATTTATATCAGATTTTTTGGTTAAGAAATGCAACTTCACAATCGCGCCATCGGATTAGCAATTAGGTGTACTGCTTTCTATAAATTCCAAAGATGCATCGTTTTGTAAATCACAAATTAATATGATATCGCATGTGCTTGTAATTAATTATATACCTACTTTGGAATAGTGTCGATTAGAAGATAAATGTGATGAATTTAAACATTATTGGATTTTTCATATGTTGAAAATGAAGACTTTTATGGATTTCGAATATTTTTTTTTCTTATAAAAGGACATCAAATTATCAATAGTCATTTTTCAATAAAAAGACATCTGAAATTAAAAAAAAAAATAACAAAAAATTCCTACCTACTTCGCAAGTCATGAAGAATTTTATTTTCACATCCATTTTATTTGCTCTTCTTCTTACAGTAAATGCAGCTCCATTTCAACTTAACAAAAGAGCTATTACCTTTGGTCCTTGTCATCTCGGTATTCCTACTGACTTAATTGATGTAAAAATCGGAACTGACCCTCCAAAATCTGGAAAGGACGAATCATTTGATGTATCTGGAAATTTGACTAAAGATGATATCACCAAAGGCAAAACTATTCTTCAAATTCAGTATGGGGACGAAAACGGATTCTTAATTGGTGATTCTTACCTTCAAAATTTTATCGATACAATCAAGGCTGGAACCCCATTTAAGATATCTGCATCTAATGTTACCACTCCTAAATTGCCTGATTCATATCTTCTTGGAGTTGTTGTTGCAGATCCAACTGATGATCCAAGCACATTCAATGTTTTTGGTTGTGCATTAGCCAGTGTTTAAAATTCAAATTTGGTTTTATGTTCTCAAAAAGAACATTTTTAATTTCTTAATGTTCTTAGTAAAATTTTAATGTTCATTATATAGGAAAATTAAAATTTTTTTAATATTAATAGAATTTTTGAATGTTCTCAAATAGAGAACATATTTTAATAACTTATGTTCTCAAAAATTGTGTAATGTTCTCTGAGAACACTGAGAACATTGAATTTTAAACACTGGCATTAGCTGAAATTGGTGGAAGTTCTGAAAAATCTAAAAATTTTATTTTTATAAACTAATTTAGATTTCTCTTGGTTTCCTTTTATATAAAATCTTATTTAATCAGGTTCACCTTTAATTTTAAAAAAAACTTATATAATCTTTTAATATTTTTTATAATAATTTTTTTTTAAAAGAGAAATTTAGTTCTTTATTAATAAATTTGATCATTTTTTAAAAAACAATTAATCAAATTATATTTATTAAACTTATCATTTATTAAATTTATTAAAATTAAATAAAAAATAAATACAATTACTTAATTTTTTATGCCTTTATGCAAATTTAAAGCAGAATAATTAGAATAATATAGAAGAAATATAGAATTAAATTTGACTAGTAGTAGTTAAACAACGGCTATGTGGTAAATATAAATGCAGACATTTAAGACGTAAAGACGTATAATTACATCCAGATATGTCATCACATTAAAAGTGTCATAACGGTGTAGGTCGTAACAACTGTCATTTGTCAACCTATTTTCAGCAGTTACGTCAATACATAACGGCATAAAAACTGCCATTTGTTGTAACCTTATTTCAGTAGTTATGTCAATATAGAAAGCTATGGCATTGTGGAGGTTAAAGTTATAGGAATACGGCAATACAAAAAGTTACGGCTTTATGAACGGTATAGATGCAGACATTTGAAGATGTAAAATTACGTCTAATTACTATGCCATCAAAAGTGTTATAATCGTAGAACGTAATAGTTGGTATTTTTCTTTAAGGCTAGGATATAACAGTTAATATTTTTTATAATTAATTACAACAAAATAAAAAATTACTCAAGATATTTTGAATTTTAGCAAATTATTAAAACCAATAATGAATAAATGAGATTTTCTTTCTTGATTAATTTTGCTAATTCCTAAATGATTTGATTTATGTAATTAAACTTATGTAAATATTATTAATAATTGGCTAAATGAAAAATATGAGTCGAGTAATATATTACAAATTCGGTAGTTTTGGCTACAATAAATTTACATAAATTGAATAGAACTCGCATTTTTATGGAAAATCACGGGTTATAACATTTGTGTGATTGGCTAATTGATGTAGATCCAAACGTGATTATTGGCCAATCAAATCAATTAAAACTTCTTTCGATACGCGAAATACGCGAAAAAAATGGATTTATAATTAATAAAAGTAAAGCATTTTTAATACTAAAGTAATTTTATTATATTTTTCAACCATTAAATTTTACTGAAAACACGTTACATCCAACATGTTACTACTCCGTTACTACATATTAGAGGTAGTTTGATAAATAATACGTATATGTGTCGTAGTTCGGGTAAAATAAATCGTGTTAAAGTATTTATAATGCGTAGCCAGTTTAATAAATGTATAAAATTTTATGTTAGCATAACACTCACGGTTTAACAATTTATAAATCTATTGTTTGGCTTCATAATTTGAACGTAGTAGAAACTCAATAAACTTTGCCAATTACCAAAGCCCTACCTTGTTCTTATGAAAACTTTCTGGGAAAGCGATTGAAAACGATTAGAAAAAATTTTCTGCTAGAAACACTCAAAACGAAGAACTTTTACTTATAAATGAGGTACCTTAAGTTTAACTTATTATGGTTAAGCGGATTGTAAAATTGCCGGTTTTTAGACTACAATCGTATATTAAAATTTCAATTGCCCATATAAATAGTTTGTGTAACAATTATCTCGGAATCTATCGGATGCGAGTTTCTCCTATGCTAAATTGAATTTTAGTGATTTTGCAAATGCAATACACTATTATGAATTTTCAAATGTTGCAGCAACAAGTCAAATGCTACGGCACACACCAAATGTTACGTCATAAAATAAAGTTAGGGCACACGTCAAATATTAAAGTCAGAAGCCAAATGTTACAGCATAAGTTAAAATGTTACGGCATAAGTCAAAATGTTACGGCACAAGTCAATGTTACAACACAAGTCAAATGCTACGGCACTCGTTAAATGCTACTGCAAAAATTGATTATGGAATCTTCTCATTTTTGAGTTATGTCCAATTGACAGCATGACGGAAGTTCGATTTATGCATTGTGGTTACACAAGATTTTACATATCAAAAACATAAGGAATAGGGGTATATCATATGACAACTCATCAAAAAATCGACCAATTTCTACGAAACTTTACTTGGATGTTCTGTGGCCATAACGTAGACGTTTTGTCAAAACACATCTAACGCATCTAACGATCTGTATGACTTTCATAAGGCACGAGTACGAATGTATAAATGTATATACAAATGTACTAGGGTGAGTATATGAATATATAGTTATATGACTGCTAAACAGTTAATACGATATTTGCATTTTTTTTTTATTTATCTATACTTATAAAACTCTTATTTATATCCGTTTAGGTTGTTCGAATAGTTATAAGAGATGCATACAATCAGAGGCATTGGTTTTGTTAGCTATAGTTTGTGGATACGAATGTATGAAAATATGTACTGTATAACATAAAAAAACGGGTGCATGTTATATTTACTGTAACAATAGAATCTATATAATAAATAATATTTGTATTAATGTTTGAAAAATTGCATTCATGTTAAAAAAGAGTAAAATACAGTATCAATATTAAAGATTATAACGTTGAATGATATTAATGTATTTAATGTTTTTAGTGATCAATAATTCTAGAACATCATATTATATATCATAATTTTTAACATAACGATAAGAGCTATTAAATAAGTCCTTTGATAAGTTTACATAACATAGATTGAACAGCGAAGGTTTTTTATATTTTAATATATCGAAAGTATCAAACTTACAATTTACTGATATTAAATCAGCCAATCATATTTGATGAAGATCATCTGACATGATAGCCAATTAAAAAGAAGTTCTGTCATGCTCCAATTGACATTAAGATCATTTATAACATTAAATAAGTCTGTATCTATAATGATAAAGAATAAACATAAACGTCGTATTTTAAATGTTATGTGAATTAAAATAAGTTTTTCTGAAATTTAAGTTAACATAGTGGTAGCAGAAAAAATTCGTAATTAGGTGATTGTGACCCAATCAATAATCATAAATTTGACATTAATAATACAGCAATATATTTAATAACGTAAATTTTTTAAATTTTTTAAATTTTGTATGATAATATTATATTTAGGTTGCATTATGATGTTAGGACGATAAGAAATTATCTGATCGCGAAGTTTTTTTCTACCACCACTATGTTGGCTAAAATTTGACATGAGATTATAATGGACGACCTGAATTGTATTGTTTGTAGAGATGGTGATGGGCTTTAATTGATTACATACGCTTATTTAATATTAATGTATACTATTTAAATTTTTGCTAAATAAGTAAAAATAACTTAGAATTTAAGGCTCTCGATATTTGTACGCTATAACTATGATTTAATTTATTTAGAAATAGAAATTATCATGTATTATGGCACCAGATTAGAAATTGTATTTCAGATCAATTCCTTATCACTGACGCAAATATGAAATTAATTAACATTTGCTTTCGATTCACATAAGTAATTGCTACTAATGCAGTAATACAGTAATACTAATCTAATCGATAAGTAATCGCCCATCACTAATAGTCAGTATTGTAACTATTAAGGAGGGAGTGTGTATACGTTAACCGATTTAACTCTAATAGTTACTGGAAAATAAGTTTCGAAAAAAGGTCTCTTCAGCACTACACTTGCTTACTCCCTTTATTTTCCTTAAGTAAATTGAAGGAAATTTCTCTTCCTGTATCTTTTTTTTATTGAAGTAAAATTCGTTCGTTTATATACATTTGTATTTAATACATGATACGTGCTATTAACAAGGATACTACTAAGCACCTAACACGTTGACGTGCTATCTAGAATTTTCATAATTCTTACCCCTTAACACGCATAAGTGATAACACGTTAACTGTTATGAAGATTTTACAAATGGGTGATTATATGTCAATCAAGTTTGGATTTTAAACCATTTTTTCAATTCTTTTTCTGAGAAACAAAGAAAAAACTTGAACTTAATGAATTATGCAAAAATAGAAATGAAAGTTATTCATATTAAATAAAGAAAAGAAGATCTTTATACAAATGTGGGGTAATCTAATCTGAAATTCAGATCTCTAATGCCACAATTTCGAATTTGTGACAGTATGGTATGGTACGGACACCTAAATTACTCAGATAATTGTTGTATAGATAACCAAATGGGCTGTAAAATATCCTTATTCTGTACTATACAATTTTGGTCATTCATACTGCTAGATCTGGAATTACATTAGTCCCGACCAGTGTTTCGGTCCCAAAGTCCGAAACATTTCAGCTCTGGAGGTTCAGTATAAGCCAAAAATCCGAAACTTCCGAAATTGCTGAAACTTCTGAAATTGCTGAAACTTCCGAAATTGCTGAAACATCCGAAATGGGCGAAACCTAGTGATACGGGCCGATGCCAAATTCTCGGGCCGACCCGGCTGCGGAAATTAATCGGCCGGTCGACCGGGCCGATCATATTGTTAAAAAACTTACAGTCAAACAAGAATGCAAAATAGTCTTATAATTTGATCTTCTCAATATGAAAATAGTCAGAATTACATCACGATACTTGTGCAATATTTCGATTGCTAAAAAATTACACGGAGATGCATTTAGTTAGTCGGTATAATGATCAGCACATTATAAGCACACATACATATAATGTTACATAAATTACAAATAGTAGGAAGAGTGTATGTGATGCATAAATATAGTGGATCTACTATATGCGAATAGAAAGTGGTTATAAGAGGGCCCGATGGGTCCTCTTATGGCCAGTGATCTACCGGGTTATTTTCTCATAGATGGAAATAAAAGTGATAAGTATGACGGTGGTTTACTAACTTATAATCGATAATCAGTGCTTTAATTAGCGAGCAATTAGAACTCCTAATTGGCTAGTTGAATTTATAAATATCGACTAGAAATGTTACTATTCGATTTTGGTTGGATAGATAGTTATCGACTGCAAGCACTAACTTGAGAATGTTCTACGCGTGATTTAACTAATAATTATAAGTTATACAATGAAATTCTATCAGACGAAAAAAATTTAACTATATACAGGCCGGGCTGACCTGCAGGAATGTGGGTCAAGGGCCGACCCGCCCTCCCGCCCGGCTGATGGGCCGAGGTCAGCCCGTATCACTAGCGAAACCTTCTGAAACCCAAAACTTCTGAAACTTCCGAAATGGAGTGAAACATTCCGAAACTGGGCGAAACCAAACCTTCGAAACTTCCAAAACTTAAAAAATAAATAAATAAATTATCTGGCTACATTACCATATTATCCGGCCAGCATTACGGATTTGGGCCAATTTCTAATACCAGTACGATCACGTTTCATTTGCAATATGAAATGTGGTAGGGATGCTGATTTTGCAAAATCCTTTTTTAGTAGGAACTAGCACATGATCATGTGGCGGCTTTGCCGCCAGGTATGATTTGATATTGGGCATGTTAAACATTATTAATAAGTTCAACTTTTTTTAAATTTGAATGATTCGGTCTGATATACCGGGATAAAATAGATATGATTTTATGTATACCGGTAATTGAAGTGAAAGGATATAGTCTCGGAAATAGTAACAGATGTTACTCTGGGTATAAATGTAAGAAGTTGCGTCTTTAATGTATGGCATTGGCTGGTGGTTTCCCAGCTGCATAATGTAAGTCGGGCGTTAATGAAACGTGACTATCATAGATAGAGATTTGTCTGATCGGTTAATTGTTATCGATCAATCCGTGATTACTCGTGATAACTAACTCATTAAATTATATCAGATAAAGTTTTAAAGTATTATCATTTTAATAAACGAAAAAAAACTTTGTTAAAGGAGATTACATATTAATAAATATATACAAAAAAATTTATCACATAAAATTAGAGAATGTAATGTGGGATAAATGTCTTGTGATATTTATTATTAATAAATTCGAACTCATCAAGGGTTTAATAGGCGAATAAAATAATTAGTGAACCTATTTACTATCTTTTAATCTTTTAAAAAAAAAATTAAGTAATTGAATTTTATCTTACTATCTTGACCTTTATTAAGATGATTCGATTTTAGCTCATGGAAATAACTTGAAGCTATTAATATTTTAACTATAATACTTAGATTAGGTAGATAAGAGTATTAGCTTAAGTTTTTGCATTATTAGGATGTCTAACGGTATGCACAAAGTTATCTAGATTTAGATCTTACATGTAACGCCTCAATTTTCTTTCTTTTTTTTTTTGTCGACTATTTCAGCATTTAGAGTTTACGTATAGTTAATATGTGACTAGTACTATAAGAATAGTAAAAGTAATCTCTTTTAAGTGAAGTTTTGGGGGTAATGACTATTTTTTTATTATTTTTGCACAGTGTTTATAGATGTTCTTTCATAGTTAATAATGGTTTTTATAGTGATTTTTGGTAGTGAAATGTTCTCAAAAGTAATTTAAATTGTATAAGTAAGTTATATGAGCAAGTGATTTAAATAAGTAAATCAGAGGCATGTCTGTTTATGAATGTGACTATAGAATTTGTTAATTATGATGAAAATGTTGGATGGGATCAGGTTGTGATTATTTTCTGTTTATTGTAGTGTTTCGATCTGTAATCTGCTAATCCGAATGGATCCAATGATTTGGATTGAATACGAATATCCATATTCGTTAATTTTAACCGGATAGATCTGTAATATTTACGGATTAAGAATAAGGATTATCCAGATCACAATCCTTTGGTTCTAAAGAAAAAGAAAAATAATGTGTTATTGGATGTTTCACATCCAATAACAGCGCATCTGACTTTGAATTTAATGCGCTCGCAACCTGAGCCCCTTCGTGGTTCAGGTTAGCACATTAAATTCAAAGCCAGATACTTTTTTAATTTTCATGTAAAAATGACCACCCTGTGATCCTTCAGGTCCTTCACCTGCCAAATAAAACTGTTATTGTTGCTATTAATCCATTAACTATAATATAATTAATATTTAATAAATTAATTTTCGAAGGTTAAAGCCTCATTATTATTTTGGACTAAATTATATTTTGATTCTTTTGAAATAAAAATAAAACAATCAGCACATAATAAATAAATGAATCTACATTCATATTATTTCACTGACAAATGCTTGTTGAAAACTTAGTTTGTAGACAGACAAGGTTATTTTGCAAAGATTGATTCAATATATTATACTGACAATTTTTTATAAATTGCAACTTTAAACCTAAACTTAATTCTAATGACACTGACTAGATTAATTTGCCTGTGAAATTAGCTTTTGGTGAAATAACTTTTATGAAACAGACTGCAATATAACTTTGCCTGACCTGAAATTAATTCTCTGCGAATTAAGTTTTCTGTGAAGTAATTATTTGTGAGTTTATCAAAACTGAGTGAATCTGATATTATTAAATAGGATTTTGATAAATTTAGCAGGTTGCGATATCGCAGGTTAATATTTAAGTTAGGGTTAGGGTCTGAATTAGTATTAATATTAGGTTAGAGGGTGCATATATATATGCAAAATTAAGTGCTAAAAACTTTTAATTAGAAGCCCAAGACTAGTTATATAATAAAATTTAAAAAATTTGTCTAGTAAAAAAATTTGTGATTTTTTTAACATGCAAATAGGTTATAATTGTATTTGTTTGAGCAGTTAAAGTATAAATATTGTCGGGGATGATGCTGAAATCAGATGATCCTGAAATTTCGATTTATGTTGATATGAAATTTTAAGATTTTTTTGAGATTTTTTTTTCGTCTCTGTCTTATAAGGTTAGGGTAAGGTTTGGGTGTAGATTTGATATTTAAAGAGTATATGTGGATTTTAGCAGTGCTTATAGTTTCAAATCGAGACCCCAAATTTCAGCATCATCTGATTTCAGCATCATCCCCGACAAATATTATTTGTTTGAACAGTTAAAGTATAAATATTCAGCATTATTAACTATTCTTGATCAACACTATAGTAGCAGAATCGGTAAATTAACTTATTACTGTCCTTTTCAAAACCCTCCTTAAATTCTAATGCTCGGCACTGTCTAATAAAGCCCGCTTTAGACCCATAATGATAATATGATTTGAAAAGAAATAAAATACATATACCTTTATTATATTATTATTTATAGTAATTTATTATACTTCACTAAACGGAATACTGTAATGATTTTATTTTATATTTTAAAACATCATAACTAATTTAATATGCTCGAAAAATATATGGGACAATTGTTGATCCAGTGATCGACGATCACATCATGACGCCATTTGTTTACCAGAATAAGGCAAATTTGCCTAAACTACATCCTTAAACTAACTTTAAAATAGCCCTAATTTAGGCCGAATAATTGTCATTTGACATTGTAATGATCACTGGATTAACACTTTTTAAATCTTCCCACTATAATCGAAGCAAATCGTAGAGAACCACATGCTTTTTGCAACTTTACAGCAAACGCAGTAAACCACATGCTTTTTTGCAATTTGTTTCGATAACAGCAAATCACAAATTCCACACGTCCCTGGTGGGAAACCACGAGCTGGTCTCATGCATCGCGAATTCAACCAATTATGGCAATACTTAACACAATTATAATTGCTATTTCTGGCAGCATATCCAATATCGGTTTCGAATCAATCACGCTGATGTATGATACTCATGCTCAATAAAAATCTTTCAATAAAGTAAATATCTGGAGCTAATAGCTAGATGCATCCAAATAATTATATAAAATACAATAAAACAGATGAATGAAAGAGGAAGAAAAATAGAACTGAATAAGTCACGAAGGGACCGTGAAACAATGGTTGGAAAGTGTAAAATTGACTTGTATACTTGGGATGATGTGAAATTGGCTTGTATACTTGGAATGATCATTATTTTGTAAATTTAATGGTAATGCTGAAATAACATCATCTCCTGCTTTAAATATTGTCAAATCTAAGCTCCAACTTTCCAATTCTTTATATACATCTAATGCACTTGGCCTTTTGGAAGGATTAGCATCCATGCATCGGTTTGCCAATTGGATATAACATTCAGGAGTACCTTCAGCAAACGTTGGACGTAAACCATTACATATTTTAATAGCTAAAGATACATCATATTCAAGATCATAATAAGGAGGATTTCCTGTAGACATTTCGGCCATAATAATGCCAAAACTATAAATGTCCGACTTTTCAGTACATAAACGTTCAAAAAGCACTTCCGGTGCAATATAAGGTAATACACCATAAATTTCTCCTTCCTTAATTAATTCTTCTTTATTTCTAGATAATCCCAAATCTGAAATATATGTTTCTAGAATCCCATTAGCATATTCTTTTATCAATATATTTCCACTATGAAGGTCACGATGAATATATCCTGCTTTGTGTATTTGTGTCAATTCCCACGAGATAAATAAAAGTTGTTTCCATTTGCTTTCCCATTTGAGTTTTGTAAAATTTTTTTCTAAAAATTTGCGGAGATTTCCGCCATTTATATATTGAAACACCATCATGTATTTTTTGGTTTCTTTATGTTGAGTTATTCCATATACCTCTAGCTTGTTACCCACAAATCTGGTTTGCATGAGATTTTCAAACTTTAAATGCAAAATAAATTATTTATTAGAAATAATTTGTATTAAAATTAGAAGCCTTTAATAAAAATTAATTCAACATACCTCTTTTAAAAAATCCTTTTGAGAAATAGGTAATGTCTTTAGTGCAACTGGATATGGCGGTGTACGATTCTGTGTGTATTTAACATAATCATAAGAAATATATCTTTTTCCTTTTTTCCATTTTGCTGAATATACTACACCGAATCCTCCCTCACCAATTACTTCAATGTCGTCCAAGTCTTCATAAGGAATCCATTCAATAATTTCATCGTATCTTGATCCTCTAAGTTGAAAGTTTTTAATACAATTATCAATGTTTTTATTTCCACTTGTCCATCCATGAATTACTATTTTAGGATCGCATGTTTGACACCAGGCAGGAGAAGTATTATATCTTTCACAAATTTTACAAATGCCATGCTCTTTGCATCTTTTGAGGCCAAATTCTTCAAAAACAAGCATGTACATATTGGTAGATGTGTTTTTGGTTATTCCATATACTTTGAACTCATCATTTCCTAATTGCATATTATGTTTGACCTTGATATACAAAATATAGAATAAACAGTATTATTAAATAAATATATTTATTTATTGTAGTAAAAAATTTAACAAACTATTACATACTTTTAAAATAGATGAAGAAGGATCCTGAGAATCAGTTAGAGTTTCGAGCGTTACTTTATATGGTCGTAAACGTGATTTTTTCCATTCATAACTCTCATTTGAAATCATAGGAATTCCATCCAACAAAGTTGCAATAAATATATCATCAATTTTATGGGTATCTTTATTTTCTGGCTTCAGCTTTTCAAAAGGAATCCATTCAATCACATCTACATATTTTTCTGCTTTAAGTTGAAATTCTTTGATATATTTATCAATAATTATGTTTCCACTTGTCCACCCTTGTGTTATTTTTAATGGATCACATGTAAAACACCATGCACGAGAAGTATTAAACCTATAACAAGATTTGCATGTCCCATGCTTTATGCTTCTCTTAGAACCAAATTCATCAAACACTATTAAATATTCATCAATGTCAGGTTTTTTAGTTAGTCCATATATTTTAAAATTTTCATCTTCAGGATGTAAAAAATTTTTAAGCTTATAATATGAAATATAAAAATAAAATATAAACGTATATCTTAATTAAAACAAAATTGATAGGAGAATAGTAAATAATAA
Organism: Gigaspora rosea; assembly: GCA_003550325.1. NCBI lineage: Eukaryota > Fungi > Glomeromycota > Glomeromycetes > Diversisporales > Gigasporaceae > Gigaspora > Gigaspora rosea. The sequence goes on along the minus strand of QKWP01000498.1, from coordinate 16,211 downwards.
AAATTTTTACCTCAGAAACAGTTATAGTTTTAAGAATTATTGCCTCAGGAACAGTTATAGCTTTAAGTTTCACTTTATATGGACGTGAGCATTTCAAAATTCCACCAGAAATTATACATGTTCCATCCAACCAGTCTGCATAAAATTCATTATTCTCAATCTTTTGGATATTACTTAATGGTTTGGATTTACCCCTTTGTACTAAATTAAGTACACTTTTAAAAATTAATAAAAAATCAAAAAAAATATATAAAAAATATTTTACATAAAAATAACTTGTTATAAGGTATAGATTAGTTTCATATTATCTATTTTAATATTATTACTAAAAATATTTTTTTTTATATATAGAGATTTTAGTGGTTTGTTGTGTACTAGATCTAGTACATTTCGCGTCTGTATTTTTAATAGTAAATTTTATATGTTTCTGCGTGACAAAAAATTCTCTATAAGAGAATTTTATTCACTGTACAAAAATATTTTTAGCATTTCAAAAAACGAAGTTAAACTTATAAGCTTTTAATTACAGCATCCCCAATACTTACAAAATTTTTAAAAAATATTAAAATATATAGTTTTTTTAAAAAATCAATAGATAATCAAGTCTAATGGTGTACTAACTCTAGTACAAAGTACGAAATCTAGTACAGGTAAATCCAAGCCATTAATTTATTGAATGGAATCCACACGATTGCATCATTATGCTCAGTTAATTCAGGCTGAGATTTTTTAAACCATTTAGGATTATCAACATCCTTAATTCTATTTGTAAATTCTTTAAGGCCATTGGCATGACACACCGTTTTTGAAGCGTTATTTCTTGAAAATTCTTGATATTTTTCGTTATATTTACTTAGTATAACTTTAAGAGTGTCTTTTCGTAACTGTATATGATCTTTACACTTGTGAAAATAAGTAAATAAATAAATTAATAACAAATAAATAATGGTTTATTAAAACTAAATAATCTTTACTGTCGGATATGTGAAAAAGTGGCATTAGATTGTACTGTACCTCATATTTAATTAGCTCATAATTTCGCCTGGTAATAAAATAATCTCCTATAATGTATTATTTATAATGATAATAATTTTTAAATTGAATTAAGAAAAAAATTAAACTAATATAATTAAAATTACCATGATCCTCGATACATTCACCCAAAGTAATATCTCTTAATTCTCTCCTTAGAATCTTTCCTGATTCATTTTTTGGAATTTTATCAATAAATAACAAGTCTCTTATCTTCTTGTATGGAGCAACTTTACCGTTTACGTATTGTATTATCTCATTCTTAAGGGATGGATTCTTTTCTTTATCTTCAGATTTAAGCACTATATATGCGACAGGAAGCTCAGTTTGATCTTCTTCAGAATAGTAACCTATTACTGCGGCATCAGATATCTTTTCGTGTGTAAGTAAAATCGATTCTAGTTCAGCTGGAGCTACAGAAAATCCCTTATTATTTGAAAATTTTGGTGAGAACATGATTAAAATTTTAATCAAGAATAGTAGCATTAATAAAAAAGAAATATTTAATAATATATACTTTGTATTTGATTAATTCTTTCTTTCGGTCAACAATATAATAATTTCCTACAACAGTGACATAATAAGTATATATATTCTATTTATAGATGCATGACGAATATTTACTGCTGACGAAATGACGATACTCTGTTTCGTCACCGATAAAATGACGAAACAATATGGGTACGTCAGATCACGCGAGTTTCGTTAGGTATCATTAACTGTTAATTCCTACAGTTATTTAAGAAGTAAAATAAACATAATTAAAACCTTGACCATCAACATATCCAATGTCTCCAGTATGAAGAAAGCCATCATTGTCAAAGGTAATATTTATAGCACTTGGATTACTGAGATATCCCTATTCAATTAACGATTAGTATATGTTATTAATTGTAGCAGTATTATCTAAATATGCATACTTTCATTATTAATGGACCATGAACACATAATTCTCCGGGCTCGTTGATACCCAATTCTATAATATATAACATCAATGAACTTTTGCTTATCACATATATAAAAAAGAAAAGTATATATTACCATGGCCATCATTTGATAATATTTTTACTTTAATATTTGGAAGGAGAGTCCCACAGGAATCTATTTTTGTGCATTAAGTGTCATGATAAAATTGTTGTTATCATTATTAAAACTATTAATTAACTGAACACTACCTATAATTGTATTGGAATTTGAATAATATACAGCTAATGCTTCAGTAAGCCCTTTGATACAATAAAAAAATAAATTAAATTTAATTTATATGAGTTTAGGGAACATCAAATAAAAATCAAGGTTAAATAGGAATTTTCACCATAAGTTTGTTTGATTCGTATATTAAAATGTTCATAAAACATATATGCTAATTCACGGCATAACGGGGCTCCAGAAGATACAATTATTTTTACACTCGACAAATCATATTCTTTTGCATCTGGGTAATTTATAAGATCAAGTATAACTGGCGGTGCGGCGTGAACGTAGTCGATTTTATACTCTTGTATGCAATGACATAAAGTTTTTATATTGTAACTCGGAAAAATAATCAATGTAGCACCCTTTAATACCAATATAAACCATTTTAATATAAACTAAATATTTACAATTTTCATGTCATTATAGATTAAAACTTACATAAATCAAAGTTACATGGATGCAACAAATTAACGCATATGCATGATAAAAGGGCTATATTGAAATCAAAATTGAAAAAATTAATATTGAATAAATTATCAGAAATAGTTAATTTAATAATTTTACTTGCCAAAACACCTGCGAGGACACTGTGCGTACCAAGATCCTTTTCAACATTATAAATCTGTGCTAAATTTGAAACCAAATTCGTGTGAGTTATTTCGACTCCTTTTTGCTTTCCTGTAGTTCCTGAACTGTAGCATATATAAGCTGTCGTTGAATTTGCTTCTTCAGGAGTATAAACATTTGGTTCAATTTCACGTTCTCCAATTAGCTCTGAGCGAAAAGGTTTATATCCATCTATTTCATTGTCACCAAATAAAAATATTCTAAAGTTTGGATTATTTATTTCTTTTGAAGCGGCAATAGCGGTTTCAAGTAGATCTGGATGTACAATTAGAATAGAAGCTCCAGAATCAAGTAATTGATATGATAATTCGCTTGCCACATATTTTGGATCAACTGGTGTTACTTTTCCTCCTAGATGATATATTAATTAGAAAAATGAAATTAGATTCTTATGGATTTGCAACCATTTTAATCTTCTAATTTGACTAATTTTAACTGTTTAGGGAAAAGTGCCACAGCAAAATCAAGAGAAAATTGGAAAGTTCCCAATTCAAATGCGTTTAGTTATGTGACAATTTCAGATATCAACTATAGTTCATACTACGTATATATTACATAATTAAATTTTGTGAACGAAATGACCATCCTTTTAATTCTAAAATTCGTAATAACAAATCTAAATTATCTAAATAATTAATATAAATTATATAATACCAGCAGCGATTGTTCCCAAGAGGACCATAGGATAATCAACCTTTAAAATAATAATGTCGTTAAAAATATACTTAACTGAACGAATGAATGATTGAATGAATACTGTATATTACCTGATTTGAGGAATAAATCGCTAAAATATCTCCACGATTAAATCCAACTTTTTCTCGCAACCCGGCAGCAAACCTTTTCGATTCACTTTTGAGTTCGCCAAAAGTATATCCTTTACTGGTATTCTCATCAAGATAAATTATTTTATTATCTGAAATTCCTTCTTGGTTGCTCATTACGTATTGAAATATTCCATCCTGTGGAATTCTAATATCAGGATAATTCGATTTAAAAACCATTCTTAAATTCTTTCTCTTTTACAGTGCCGATAATGTATTTGTCGTGACGTCTAAAAAAAACTGATATGTATGAAAATATAATTAAATTTTTAAATATTTCATATGTAATTAAAGTATATATGTCGTTTGTTTTCTGATATTAGTTTGGCACAGGATTTTACTGAACTACCCCTATAACAATGTAATCTATCAAATAAGTGTGTTACATTCATCGATACTAGTTCCAAAGAGCGTTCTTTGAATGCTAACTACGACGGAGACCGCAACAAATATGGTGCCGTGCTAAAGCTATTTTAAATTACGTGTATCAAATAACCTTAACGTGATCCATAGCGCATCTCTGCAAATTTTGGCTCCGTGGTTTGTTGATATTATTACAAAATAAATGTGTTTCATATATTTTTAATAAAAAATTTTTATCTTACCGTAATGTAATTGCTAGAGAGCTCAAAACCAACCGATTTTAAATTTATAAAAAAATTTTTAAAACCAAAAAAATATGAACTTTTGAATTTAACAATAGTTAATGTTCAGTTTTTACTTTATCCATTATGTTAAATTTAAAAAATGATTAATTCACTTTATAAAATTACAATGAATTGTCAACAAAAATATTTAGCATAATGATTTATTGAAGAATTGATGAATAATATGTCGAAGAGTTGAAAGATAATTGTTATATTTATAAAAAATTTGTATAAGAAACTCTAAATATAATTATGCGATGTCTTTATGTCTCCTTTTGGAAATCGGGATAATCAACGCTAATTTCCCGCTTTAGTCAAACTGGAATATCGTTTTACTTATTGAATTTGACAAAAAATGAGTAATTAATCAAAAAAAGAAATATATATAGCAGGGTGATACAAACAAAAAATATGTAAAAATAATCATTGATAATTTTAGAAATTTCACACTTACACAAGTGTAGAATTGTCCATTGATGAGCATTGATAATTTTACAATTCCATTTCATTATTTGAAATTATAAAATTACTAAAATTATCAATGACAATTCCACACTTGTGTAAGCGTGGAATTTCTAAAATTGTTAACGATCATTTCCACGATTGGGGAATCATCTCCACAATTCTGGAAATAATTTCCCTTCATCACTAATCTTGAACATTTAAATATAACGTAAAAAAAAGTGTATTCATGCATACTTAACAGAAACTTAAATTCCTTAATGCGCAGTAGCTGCGTAGTAACTATAAGTAATTATATAGTTGATATTAAATTTAATAGTACTATATCTGATATAGTTACTATGCAGTAACTGCGCATTAAGGAATATCAAGTTTCTGTAAAGTACTTTGCATGCGTACGTACTCATTTCTTTTAAGTACCATATTTAATGAGATCATTGTGAAATTTGAGGTCTCAATTTAAAATATAAGCCCTACCAATATCCACCTATGCTCTTTTCCTAATAATTCTAACCCTAAACCCTAACTTAACTATAAGAAAAACATAGCAAAAATGGCACCAAAAAAATTTTAAAAGTCGGATATAAAATATTAAATAAGTACAAATTTCATTATGATCTGATTTCATTACGATCTGTCTCATTTAATATACAAGATGCACGTGCAATGTGAGTCGAGTTCCAAGTTTGACTCAGGACCAGACTTTAATAAAAACTCGACCTCTGAGTCGAGTCGAATCGGACTGAATTTTTAACCTCTCTAGTTAGAGTAGTGTTAGAGTAGGGTTCGAGGCACAGTAAAAAATTAGGCAAGCCTGAGGGCATGTCTTGAGGCATGCCATTGTGCCTATAGGCTTGCCTTTTTGTATAGAAAATATCAGACAATTGCTCTCCGTTTCTTTGATGTTGCTTGACTTTGTTGTTCGAAAAATCATCATATATCAATTTTAGCACTACATTTCTATACATTTTCATTCATTTTAACACATCAAGCTTTTAAAATCGTGCAATGTAAATTGTCCAAAATAGGGCATTGAGTATGTTTATCTAATATCTAAAACCATTTTGGGCGGTGTGGTTGTTTGTGTATAATTCATTATAATTTTTTTATTGGCCAAAAAAGTAATTTAACGTTTCAAGGATTTGAAACAGCACTATTCATAAGGTAGCTGCGCGACGCAGTCGCGCTAAAACCAGGAATGTAAAATAACGGATTTTGTAATACAGTCAAACCTCCATACAGTCACACCGTCGGGATACAAAAAGGTGAGATTATACAGAGATGTGACTAATATAGAGGGAATTCTATATAATCACAATTATAGTAAAATTATATTGAAAAAAAATTGTGAATATATAGAAGTTTAATAAATAAAAATTGCTCTTTTAAGTAATCGATTATAATTGCTACATATAAAAGTTAAAATTATACAAGTAAATCGATAATAGTGCTCTAAGTAACTTAATCAGGAGACAAAATTACTTATAGTATGAAATTTTGAGATAATTTGTATAACAATTTATTTTATACTTTTACAAGTTACGCTTAGGCGAAAAAAATTAAAAAAATTAAAAACTTTTTAACTTATACGAAATTATAAAAATGTATAATAAAATTTTATCCAAATTATTTCAAAATTTCAGGATATATGCAATTTTGTATCCCAAACAACTTTACTTAGATCATTATTATCGATTTGCTTGATATAATATATGTAGCTACGATATAAATAAAATTTTTTTTATTTTTTTTAATTAATGGATTGGATTTATCCTTTTGTACTAAATCTAATATATTTTAAAAAATGCATTAAAAATTTAAAAAAATTAATAGCTTAATTTTTTTTATATACAAAAATCTAATAAGTATTCAAAAATTGTTTAGTAGTATTTTTTTTAAATTATTAATAAAATTTTTATAAAAAAATTTTTTTTATATCTAGTATTTTTTGTGATTTCCAATGTACTAGATTTCATACATTTGTAAAGTCAATTATAATTATAATTTATTAAAATATTTGGCAAATTAAAAGTTTTAATAAATAAAAAATTGTATAGGCTTGTTTTAAAAAAAGTATTATTATTAGTTATATTATAATAATTATTACTTATATTATAAGCTTTTTTTAAAAATTTTACAAATTATTACTTTACATAGTAAGCCATATGAGTTTAACTAGAGTTTAAAAAATTTTTTGCTGATTACAATTTCTAAATTCTAATCAAAATTATAAATATTTATTATCTAACTTCAATTACAAAATTTTTTTTAATACCAAATTAGTATATCTCAAGTTATATTACTTTAAATTTTAAAGGGTGTGGTGCCTTAGAGAAGTGGTCAAGGTGTCACTCCCCAAGCGGCAGGTTGACAGTTCGAATCCCACTGTTGACGCTTTAAACAATAGGCCTGTGTTCGGTAACCATGTGGCTCAGATCAGTTGGGTTGTAAAAACCTGTTATCTTGGTTCCACCATCTTGAATGAGAGCTACGGCGCAATGGTGTTATCATTACACCATAAAATCCAGGGAACCGGAGAAATGGAAACTCGTTTGGCAAGTCCCGAATTAGGAGGTAATAGTGAAGATCTACAATGGCACTACCAAAAGAAGGTGGGTGGCCGGGATCGGAATGAACCTAATAAGGGCAGGTGGCTTTGTCGCTAAAATGTATTCGAAGTGGAATAGGACACAGAAAATAACGGTAGGCAGTTGGTGCGAGGGTAAAGTAGCCCTTAGGCTGATGATTTATCTAAAAGAGTTGGGGCCCCTTAAGGGTAGAGTATATGTAGATCATTTTTATATTACTAATTATGACTTTACTATGTAAATCAGATTACACAACACAATCACTACGGATGAGTTGCATAAAAATAAATATAACATTATAAAATATTACTAAACCTGCTTTTGAATACTTGTTTTATCAAAATATCAAAAAAAAATCCCATATTAACTAAGTTGGTATGTTAAAAATTTACTTACAAAGTTAATGAATTTTGCGGGTAATAAATAAATTTTGCGGGTGACAACGCGAAACTAGCCAATTACATCATCTGATTTATGGGTGATCTAAAAGTGATCGACATAGGGTAAACTCTACCCTTAATATCTGCGCTTGTGTAGTGTAATGGGTAGTAATAGGAAGAGCGTGAACCAGAAGGTTTAAATCGGCAATTCCCATAGTTGAGTTGTAGATATGGCAGCTAGTATAGAACCTTCGGGTGGACTACTTAAATTAGGCACCAAAAGTGCACGTGTGGCTAGTTGTATCCTCATTCATGTAATAAATATTACGTCCTAATAACTTATAATAAAATCCTGGTCATAGTACCCGGCCTCTAAAGTTAAAAAAAAAAAATTACTTTAAATTTTAAATATAAATTGGATATATTAGTGATATAGTATTTACTAGCAAAAATTTCAACTTTAGATTACTTTTTATATATTAATCTAATCTTAAATAAAATTTTATAATTAAAACTAACAAACTTATATTTATAATTTGAAATAATCTAAAAAGTGCATCCATGCACTCTGTGCCCCCAGTGCACCCTAATGTACTAGTAATAATTTTGTTAGGGTTAGGGTTAGGGTCAAGATTAATATAAAATTGTGAGAGGATCATTTTTTGTTAGAAGTGCAGTAGGTGTTATCTTAGTAAAATTTTGAGATATAAAAATAAAGGGCACAAAGTGCACAGTGCACTTTTTAGTAAAGTTCTTATAATTTTATTAATAGTTTAAATAAATTTATTTAGTGAAGAATTTTCTTATAATCAAAAACATTTTGTAAAATTACTAGTAAATGTGCTAAAAACTAGGTTAAACTAGCAAATGCGAATTTAAAAAAGAATATTTTAACTATAACCAGTAGTAATCATCACCACCCTTTTGTGTAACCAAAATTTTTAATTTTATTTATACGTATTATTTAAAATATATGTAATTAATTATATTTAATATATAAATATATAGAATTCACTTTATTTATTATTTATTGTTATTTAACTATTTATTTTATAAATTTTGTAGTGCATTTTCAAGTACTCCCTAAGTTGCCTACGCTGCTTGCTTTCGCTCACAGCTAGGCAGACTACCTGCGGTGCTTTTACTAATAAAATGCCAGTGAACCACTTGTACTCTCGGATGAGTTTTGCACCATGTTAATACTTACCACAATTATTGCTTCTACTAAAAGCATTCTCAAGAGTCATTCTCAACAAATTCAATAAATAATCTGCCAGTTTGTTGAGTTCATTGAAGGTAATGCTTGAAAATGCCCTAAATCAATACAGGTAAAGTGAAATCAAATAAATAAATTGTGACAGTAAACATCGTATATTAACAACTTCAAGTCTATCATTCGGTAAGTTCTCTACGGTTATTTCATACAAATGCATTGTTTGGTTCAATTTCTAATGATTTATTCAAATCCCCAAATGATTCTTCAAATCTGTGAGTGACTCAAGATAATCCACAATTTTCTCGATTTATTTAAATCCACAAGTGAACCTTCTATTCCTTTAATAAAATACATTATATCATAAATAGAGTTTCACAGAAGTGAAACGAAGAGTATGGTTGAATAGCCATGTTCGATGGTTCACGTACGAAGGTATGTACTCGATCTCTTGTATTTTGCTTGCTAATGTGATTGTAAATCTACTTTTATGAAGATTATCTTGTAAACTATGTTTTTGTATTCCAGAAGCATTCATCAAAAAAATGAGTTAAAACAACAGTGACAAAATTACTTTGTTACAAAGAAGCATCATGCTAAAACTTATCATAGCCTTCGATGACGACTTCTCTGATGTGAAAAAGCATATTGAAATCACTCTAATTTTAATTAAAAATAGAGCAACAGGTTACATCGGTCTAATATGAAAAGCACCATACGAGAATTTGTCTACAAAACGACAACTTACTCCAATAGAAAAACCCTCACTTTAATAAAACGAAGCAGCAATAGTGACGCACCAAACTATTAATACGATTCCAAAAATGACACGTCAAACTAATAACAATGCTTTCTATAGTGACACGTTATATTAAAGACAATACCTCAGAAAAGCACTAAAGTAGACAACTTCAATAATGAGGCTAGAAAAAATGACTCCAACAAAGAAACACTAGAAAGGACGACTTCACTGACGAAAAAAGTGAAATTGATGATTACTACAATGACTAAGAACCAGAAAGGACGACTCCAACAACGAAGCAACGGAAAGAACGACTCCAACAACGAGGAAGCACTGGAAAAGTCGATTCCAATAACGAAAGAAGCACCTAATGGGCGATTTTTGCTAAAACCGCGAAGCAAAAAAATATAGAAAATATAGGTAAGAAGTTTTGCAGTAATAAATATAAGTCGCAATTACGGTAAAACAACGTAAATAATATGCAAAAGTAAATAAAGTATTTTCGGTATATGAAATATTAATAATATGATTTTAAATAATCGTGTTATACATAATGATCATGTGACCATAGTGATGATTACTATGGGTTATTTTGATTATATTTCTTAAAAAAAATGTATAAAATTTAAAAAGCTATGTAAAGCTATGAGTTTTTTAAAACAAGTAGCCTATAAGTTAAAATATTATTAAAAAATATTTAATTAAGTAGTTAATTTTAAAAATTAATAGATAATTAAGTTTAATTATGTACTAAATCTAGTACAATGTACTAGATCTAGTATAGGTAAATCCTATCCATTAATTGTCAAACTTATATCAAGTAAATCAATATTAATCATCTAAGTAAAGTTGTTTGGGATACAAAATTGAATATATCCTGAAATTTTGAAATAATTTGAATAAAATTTTATTAATTCATTTTTTATAATTTATAGTTAAGTTCAAAATTTTTAATTTTTTTAGTTTTTTTCACCAAAGTGTAACTTGTAAAAGTTTAAAAATAAATTGTTATTCAAATTATCTCAAAATTTCAATATATATGTAAGTTTGTCTTCTGATCAATGTTACACTTGGTACAATTTTAACTTTATATTAGCAATTATAATCAATTATTTAAAAAAAAAACCAAAATTTAACAACTTTTATTTGTTAAAAAATATGTTTTGAAATGTTTTTTTGACAGTAGCAGAAAATTTTATAAAAAAAACAATAAATTGGTCATATTTTTTTGAGCCAAAGCACAACTTAGTGATTCAAGAATGATTTCATTAATAAAATTTTGCGAAAATCATGCTGTCAGCTTTTTTTTCGTGGTAATAAAATAACATAAAGTGATTAGTCTTAATACATATGAGGTAACTGATTGATTGATTATGAGTTAATTGGATTGTAATATACATATTAAGTAAGTAAGTGAAAAATAATAGGAGTTAACTTTGTCTGGATATATTGGTCCCTCATAGTTATAAATAAGAGTAGATAGTGGAATCCATTAGGATTGTATACTGAAAAATGTTAAATGTGATCTGTTGAAACGACAGTAACAAAACAATAATAATTTATGGTCTGTCAGAACGACAGTCATAATACAAAGAAAAAAATGGAAAAAAAAGAGCATGCTGCATGATTTTATAAACAACTGTGTAGTTTATTCGATAGCAGAAAGGCAATACCCATATATTTCTTCATAGTAATAGTTTATCCTATAATGAGAGACAAAACAAAACTTTTTTCAAAATTCACTATATTGATTTCGCAAAATCTTTATAGATGAAATAATGATTTTTAGTTATTTATTTTAGGCATTAAAACTTCTACAGATGGCATAGCTATGCTTATACCAGTAGGGCTGTAAATCGATTCTAAAAATTAGAATCGATGATCGAATCCCTAAAATCGTTTTAGATCGATGATCGAATCTTTTGATTTGTCATACTGTGCTTTATAGCGCTTTGCAAAAAAGTGTAACTCTGTGATTTCACAGTAATGATGGCAGAAAAATTTCTGAGATTTTAATTCCTTATTGATCATAATTTTCAATCATAACGTCTATATTTTATCCGAAATCATTGAAATTTTTCAAGAATCGAAGAATTCGACTGATTTCTCGTAATTTTACATGACATCATGATTGGCAGAGGTCACACATTTTTGCAAAGCATAATCTGTTTTTACTGTTAAATGCTATAAGTTATTTATAAGATAGCTGCACAGCATGCGATGCCACACAGGACCAGCACGATCAGTATTTGTTAATTTCTAAATTCAACATACATGTTAATATGTATACATACTTATACGTGTAAACATGTCATATGGAATGTATTAGTAAATAGATATTTGTTTTAAGACAAAAATTTTTTAGATTCATTAAATTGAAATAAATAAATAAACAATAATTTATCTTTTAAGCTTCATGTTGATTTTTTGATGTTAACTATTTCGTTGTTTACATTGCTGTACGGTATGGTTTTGATTAAGGCGTCGATAGATTTGGTCTAAGTAACTAGGGTCAGAATAAGAGCTCTAGATTATGTTATGAGACTCTAATATGAAGTCATGGGGTTTGGACTTTATTACGAATTTCATGTATCGGGAGGGTTATCGGTTTATAATATAAACGACTGTTTATTAATTCAAGGATCTTTCAGAATAATTGCTAGAGCCAACACTTGCTAGCAGGGAGAAAGTATACAAGATCCCCTTTTCGCTTCACTAAAACATATTTCTTAAGTCAAGTTTTAACTTTCAAAAAAAAAGATAAAGTGTTAGCTCTAAGAAATTTTTTATTTAACGCAAAATTATCGTAATAAATTACTTATTGAATTTATCTTGCACCCTTAGAATATTCGTTATTTGTGACTTTGTAACCTGAGTTTTGAACCGTTTAATATAACCAGTTAAAGAAAGATCAAATTAACCACCTTTTATACAAATACATAAATCGATTAAACCTTTGATTACCTGATTTATCGAACAATTAATCTATTCCATTGTTAGATTAATCACCCGCATCGTTCTTGATCACATGATGATCGTTAATAATATTAACGATTGCATTAGGCCTTTCAACCCTTGTAACTAGAATAAAGAAGAATTATTTAAATAGTGTAAGATTTGAACCAACAGAAGAAGTTTTTACAAGAAATCCTAGAGATACTTATCTCAGGGATGGCATGTCCAATTGTTTCAATTTTTTTTGGACATATGTCAAAAAAATATTAAACCAATTGGACATGCTATTCTAGCTTATCTTCATTTGACATGCCGTAGCAAGACCCTAAAAGAACTTCGAGATCCAAATCAAATAAACCACCCCTTTTTGCTTACCAATTCTAGGTTCAAGATCTTGCACAATTAAAAGGAATTGGTTGATTAGATAGTGGTGTTGTTAGTGGTTTTTAGAATACTCACCACTCTCACAATGCGCAGCATGTAATTATGGGAAAGGTGAATTAGTATGTATTAGAATTATCAAATTTTCTATTGTGAATTACTATAAAAAATTTTGTTATAAACTTACTCGGCATATATCACTTTTTAAGGTTGAGTTTGCAATGAAATATTGTGGCTTCTGTCAAGAATTACTGTAAATAGTGAATTGACCATCTAAAAAATCTTCACCCAGGTTACCCGACGGGTGGACAATGTGCCACTGGGTGGAAACGGGTTAGTCCAAAAAAGGCACCTGGGTCACCTGACAGGTAATCCGACGAGTGACCCGTCGGGTCACCTGGGTCAATTAAAAAAAATCTCAGGTGGTTAATATGACTAGTGATTTGACCCAGGTGGGTTAACCTACTGTAGTTGGTGGTAGAATTAATTTTACAAATTAATATGGTTACGGCATTTCCGTATTTTTGCCGTAATTGCTGTGAGCCGTAAAGCCGTAAAGCCGTAAAGCTGTAATGCTGTAATGCCGTAATGCCGTAATAATGCTGTAATGCAGAAATACTACTATCTTCTATAATACTGTTTATTAAAATTTTGTACTGCATTATGGTTTCCTTTAAATAATTTACTATTAAATATTTTTCGAACTTGATTCTGTCGACTTCCTGACTTCACAAATTTGCATTAATTTGTATTGGGTCTCTGCTCATGGGTGACCCGTGGGTTGACCCATGGGTCAACCCGTGGGTCAACCCATGGGTCACCCGCGAGTTGACCCACCCAGGCTGTTACAACTTGACCTGGGTCACCCACCCACCCGCGGGTGACCCGGGTGACACCCACCCGGGTCAAAACACTAACTGTAAAAAAACTCTTATACAAAACTTGCTCGTTGTTCTAATATACTGTAATAATCACAATATGCGGTTGGGGTTGAGTTAGTTCGTGTTGAAATTATTATAGCTTCTATCATGATTACTGTTATAAACCTTACTATTCTGGCAATACACAGTATGTGACTCTGTTATGAACGTTGTCCATATCTCAATCTAATTTCAAAGACACAAAGTGCGCATGACGAATGGAAGTCGAACTTCTAAATCTCGAAAATACAAATTGTGCGTAACAAACGAAAGTTGATTTTTTTAAAAAAATATTAATTGATACTGATACTGATAAATCAATTACGAATTACGATGAAACTATTACGACATTAACATGCAAATAATCATATGTCTCAATAAATAGATCGTCATAATTGTTCATATTTTAAATTTTCACACGGTCTGATCACAGTTTTTAGATATAACAATCAAAAACGGCAAATTGCCAAACATATTTTATCAAATATCGATTACGTAACTCCCTTATTAGGAATACAAGGACATAATGTATCGTAATAAAAGTATTTTTTATTATTACTCATTTCAAAATCAGATCACGCATGCATTAATTAACAATACTAAACAGGCATAATTTCAAAAGAAAATATCCCATACTATTACCATCGTTCGATATACATTACACATGCACGTGTTGCATCCCGTGCCGTCAGAATCACCATAACACTTGCCTGAATTAGAAAAACGAAAACCATTACCCATGCTAAAAAAGGATTCTTCAAAAATCAGCATAACGAACATCAAAAAAGTTGAACGGAAACCATCCCTCACACATTTCATGTTACACAAGAAACGTGATCGTACTGGTATAAATAATATAAATTTAATTTTTTATTTAATATATAAAAAAGTAATAAATAGAATAATTATATAAAATAAGGAGAAAAAAGCGAATGTTAAAAGAAAACTCCACTCTAAAAAAAAATAAACTCTTAATTAAATTATTTGTATAGAATATTTATATATTTAAAAACTATTATAAAAAATAGAGTACATTCGTTAACTAAAATCTTTATGATTATTATTTGTATTCAGCCATTTTATAATTATTAGGTTTATATTTACGGACTATTACAATGTTTTAATAAATATTCTTTGCTTTTAGATATATAAGAAAATATAATGCTGTGTTTGTTATTAAAAACAATAAGATACATAAGCCTATCGTTTGTACTAAGCCATTCTATAATATTTATTTAATAATATCGCTAATTTTTAATATTCTCGATAAGCACATAAAAAATATAAACGGTTGTGTTTGTTACTATTTAACTTATTATTTTTCAAAGCCTCTATAGCTATCTGAAATCACATCATTGTAACTTATAAAAATTATAAGGTATATTATGTTTTTAAACTTTAAGCCTATTGTTTTCAATAATAAACATAGCTTTATATTTTTTACACTACACTTAAAACGAAGAGAATATTTATCAAAAATTTATGCATTTAAATATTTAATATAAAACGATTATATATTTAGAATCGATTCTAAATCTTAGAATCGATTTCAGAATATTTAATCGTTTGTAAAAATGATTAAAACGATTATACAGAATGAGAATCGATTCTAATTCGATTAACGATTAAAACGATTATTATAGAATCGATTTACAGTCCTTATATACCAGTACGATCATGATAATGTTTAACATGAAATGTAAAAGTGATGGTTTCTATTCAACTTTTTTGATGTTCGCTATGCTGATTTTTGAAAATCCTTTTTTTAGCATGAGTAATGGTTTTCATTTTTCCAATTATGGTAGAAATTAGATGATTCTGACGCAACACATGATCAATAATTTTAATGAAAACTAGCTCAACCATATACCAGTGATGGTAAATGACCTGGTCATTTGAAAATTTTTCAAATGACCTCAAATGACCCTTAAATGACCGGTCATTATCGGTCATTCAGATTTTGGGTCATTTGGAAATGACCTGTGACCAAATGACCACGGTCATTTACAAAGGCTATAGTATTGCACAGTGTGGTCGGATTCTTGTGTTGTCGGGAATTACTAAATTAGGGGTAATTTCGAATAATTCTTATGGAGGAATTCCCATGTTTGTTTTCCTTTGGTTGTACCGTTGATCTGTGTTTGATCTTTAGATGGGTGGAGTTTGAGGTACGTTAGTTTATTTGTGGAACTTTTGTGAATTTCAAATTCAAATATAGTGTTCTGGAATCTATGTGGTATTGT
>QKWP01000497.1:256863-292182 GCA_003550325.1 Gigaspora rosea | reverse complement strand
GCGAAATTGATGTGCAATGACACTCAATGACGCTTAGCGACGCTTAACGACGCTTAGCGACACTTAATGACGCTTAGCGACGCTTAACAACGCTTAGTGACGCTTAATGATGCTTAGTGACGCTTAACAACGCTTAGCGACGCTTAGCTCAATAGATATATAAACCCACCTTATTTCCCTTTGTTTTAGACAGATCCAGACATTGTATTTTTATCTTTACTTTTATATTTATTACCCTCCTCTCTTATTATTAATAAACTCTTGGGATTTCTAAGGAACAGACACCTTGGAATAGCCCTCTTGTTAAATTAATAAACTGTGTATAATCTCTTGTTGTTTTATACCGAACTGCCTCAGAAAAGTGTGTAGTTTCTTACAGACATAAAAGAAACTATACTTCCCTCTTGCACACCGCTTCACGCCCAAAGTAAGGGATCTCAGGAGCCGTGTGATTGTTACTCTATCGGAATTAAAGAAGGCTTCCGGTACTGTAACAACACAAAAAGCAATTGTCAAAATGAAAATCGATTTGGAAGAATAGAAGCCATTGTTTCACAATCTGAATCTGAATCTAATTATTCAGATACCCAAATAAAAGATGCTTTAAAGATGTCAAGACTTTTAAGTCATAACGAGTTGGGAATTTATTGCAGTCGTGGTAGAAGTCGCAGAGGACACAATGAGCTTTGGATAATCGAAGAAAATTATCAAATCATTCCTTCCAATCATGTTTTAAGGCATGTTTCGATATGGATTGAAGATTTACCCCATCCTGTATCCTATGATTTTTGTGTATCAGAAATCCTGTACCATGATGTTGTCACCAAACGAATTTAAATCCGTCCAGTTAATTTATGACACCATCATCCTTCTGAGTATATTACTGTGCCAAATATAAACATATTGCCCTTGCATAATATGAAAGTATTTAAGTTCATGATTGATATTTACAATGATGATTTTGGCACCTTTTGCAATGCGTATCACTCATTAGGTAGTGTTTACATTCAAATAGGCAATATGCCTTTCAATTTGAGAAAACAATTAAAAAATTATTTTGTTGTAGGATTTGTACCATTCGGGGGTAATTTTGACGATATAATGCACCCTTTGCTCCAAGAACTTTATCAATTAGAAAAAGGCATCATTATGAAAATGAATAATGATCCAGTATGGGTTATTGCTTCGATTGGGTTAATAACTGCTGATTTGCCCCAGGGAAATAGTCTAAGTGATGTTAAAAAACAAGGCGCTATCTATGGATGTTGAAATTGTCTTGCTCCTAAAAATCGATTAACTGATATTACGTTTGATAGAATACGTTATGCACATTTTCATCAAATTACTAAAAAACATTTCGTTGAATTGCACGTAGATAATATAGTATATTTTTTTGTTAAATAAGACTCAACTATTATTATAACCATTCTTGAATTAATTGAAAAAAATTACTGTCTTTAATTACAGACATTAATAAACCAAAATACAGCCAAAACAGAAATTGAAGATTTTACAAAAAATCATGGTATCAGATCAAAAAAAGCATTTTATCAACCTTGGCACATGATCGTCATTTGCAAACACCTCAAGATACTTACCATGCAGTTGCTGGCAAGGTTCAAAAATTATTAGAATGTTTTCAATTTGTTGAATGAAAGTGGGAAAAGGCAGTTTTTAAAACATTGGCGATATTTTGAGAGGCCATCTACTTGGCATCGTTTGCCTAATCCTGTTACTCACCTCATGACTTTTATGTTTTCAGATGCATTGCAACTCATAATGTTAATGCCATTTATTTTAAGGTATTTTTTAATTCCAAACAATATTATTTCGAATAATCTGACAGCATTATGTGACTAGTTATCATTTAACCATAGAAGACAATTTACAAGGCAAATTATTAACAAAATTGTCTCGTGTTGGGTAACAGTAGCAGGTGTTGCAGTGCATTGTTTCAAGCTAAAGTTAACTCAAAATGACTTAAATAATCTTCAAAACTTACTTATAGAAGAACATCACATACTTCTAAAAGTATTATTAATCTTTTATTATAAATTACTTGATGCAAAATATTTAATTAATTTTTTAGAATCTCTAATAGATTTATTTCCATTATAAAGCTATTTCCTGATGATTTCAAAAATCTCCCGAATCTTCATATAAATTTTTATTTAATACAAAACTGCAAAAATTATGCAACTTTGGTTAATTCTAATTGTGCTATTAAGGAAATGGTCCATAAGATTTTTAAACAAGACGTTCTTAAAACCAACTGAAAAAATGTCGAATTTGACTTAATGCAATATATTAATGTCTTGCAAGCTATTCAATATTTAATTGATGGTGGAACTGATATTTAGTTCAATGAAATTAATGTTGGGGATGGATTGAGAAGTATTATTAAAGATCAACACCTTCAATCGCTTCTAACAGGATGGTATTTGACCAAAGACTTGCACCCAGAAAACATATCTGAAGAAGGTATTTTCACATTAATATTATATATTTATTCTACTTAACAAATATAATAATAAGGATCTTTAGATACGGGCATAGTTTCAGAAGATAACTGAATTGTCAATATACGAGTTTGAAAACAACTAACTCGTTCAGAAATTCAATCTTTACAATTAACAAATCACATTGATGATAACTCTACATTAACAAATGGCCTTTTTGCGGCATATGCAAAATACATGCAATAGCACAAATATATCAAAATACGTACTATTAAACTTTACCAATACATCAAATATACGCTTCTAGATGATGATAGAGAATTCTATGCTCATATCAAACTTCATATCGATGATTTTGTGATTATAAAGGAAGAAGAAGAAGAAGAGTCTTTATGCAATTATTAGAGCAATTTTTACGCATAAGTATAATGATAGACTTATTTATGCTTTCATTTGGATTGATTGGTTAAAAAATATTGAGCGTACTAATGCTCTTTTAAGATGCCCAATTTATGAAAGATAGAGAGAGAGTCAGATACAAGATGGCATCGTATTTATCCAATTTCGATTCTCAATAATATTCCAAAAGTACACTTTGTACATGCGTGTCGTTCCTCTTGCTCAGGAGACTTACATGACAATAACAATATCCAATATTTTAAGAACAATTTTTTTTATAAAATAGTTTAATAAAACAAATACCTTAAGGGTAGAGGATACGTAGATCATTTATCATATGATTTTGGTGGTACAATTTTTTTCTTTTTAAAATTAAAAAATTTTTATTAAGCAAATAATTTTAAATTTATAATAAAAAGTTATAGAATAGACTTTTTTGATTCTAATGGTAGTAAAATCAGTAATATTGGTTAAATATTTACTGAAAAACATGTACTTGAAGATTGGGTATCACTATTTGTTTACAAAAAATCATATGATGATCATATGATATATCCAATCAAAATTAACTATTTTGTGTAACTACAGAGAATTTGGATTGACTACGGAGAACTTTACCATATATACAAGTATATTTTTTAAAAAATATTTTATTATTAAAATTTATATCATTAGAAAGAGCATATTGTAATCTACAAATTACAAAAATTTTGCCAAAAATTAAATGTTATTATAAAAAGTTTTATTAGTAGCATATTTCTAATTTCTATATAAAATCATTTGTACTACCAAAATCATATGATAAGTGATCTACGTATCCTCTACTCTTAAATATTAAAGTTTAAAAGGACTATTTAATTAGTATTAAAATATGGTATGAAAACATTTATTATAAAATTAGATATCATATTTTTTTATATCTTAATTAATATTAATTCTTTATTACCTACGATTTCATGACTGTAATTTATAAATGAAATAAAACTCTCTTAATAGCAAATAGTTAATATGCGACATACTATAACTACCTTATTTATATTGGTGAATTGTTAGTAGATATAGTCACGGGTTTTATGTAATTGTGAGAAAAGTTTTTGAATAACAACTTTTTTTGATTTTGAAATTATTCATACTTTTTTTTCTAAGCAAATTCTTTAAGTATTGTATCTTTAAAATTATGACTAATTTGGTAAGCATTTTGTAAGGCATACCAGGAATGTAGTTATTCAAATTAATGGAGTATATGATTACCTGCCATCTAGAATGGCAAGTTCGCAAAATCTTGCATTTGATTGGGCGTTAAAAAGCTATCATTTCATATGTCAAATGTGCTGTGCTAGTGTAACATACTTCTACTGTTCGTGTATGTGCATACCGGTGTTTTTTATACTCAACTTTTTCTACTTTTAGTTAATATTGTTATTTTATCGTTATTTATTTCTTATTTTGGCATATTTTGTGGCATAGTCAGGTGATTGGATCTCCAAATGAGTTCCAAACGGGTCCAAACTGGTAATCAAATCTCCAGACGGGTGATCAATTACTTGTTTGGAGATTTGATCACCCATTTGGACCAAACGAGTGATTAAAGCTCCCATACGAATTAAAAATATATAATGCATATGGAGGAAGAACAAGTAGGTTGTAGATAGTATTTCTGTAATAATCCAATGTATTGATCATATTAATAAAGAGGACCCTTATACGCGTAGTTATGTGTGTTAGTTATCGTTTTAAACCATTTAACCTTAATCACAATTTGTTCACGATCGAACTAAACCGGCCCAATTTCATCAAGCTCTCCCAACTGATCGTAACACCAGATTTGGTATTTGTATTGTTCTGAGAATGCAGTTATATGTATCATATGGTAGAATGAAATCAGGTAAAATATTCTCTATCGCTATCAAACTGCCTTAAGATTCAAATTGTATTTATTGTGATCTATTTCGATTTTATTGAGTTTTTAGTTAATATTCTATTCAGTAGCATCAACACACCAAAAATTACTTCACCGACAACTTAGTTCGCAGAGAATTTAATTACAGTTAAGATTATTTACAATCGATTTATTCGCAAACAAGTTTGTTTTATTGGCAGTTATTTCAATGACATCAGATTTCACAGACAAACTAATTCTAGTCATTTCATTAGAATTAAGTTTAAATTTACCATAAATTCTCGAAATAGCGGACATGGACGTTGTTTTGAGAATTTTAGGTAAAGCTGGTGCAATTTATGAAGAAATTGTTATTGTCAACAAAATGAATTTGTCTGTGAATTAACCGTCTGTAGAATAATCTTGTCTGTAAATTAATTGTCTATGAACTACCGGTAAGTTGTCTATAAAGTGATTGTCAATGATTTAATACAAAATGTATAACAAAGCGAAATGTGCAAAAATAGAATGAAAATAAATTCGAATGGCTTATTTGGTAATATAGTCGCCCAGAATTATGACAAGTATTATAATGTTGGGCAACAGTATTGTGATCTAACAAAGATGATTTTATTAGTAGAATTTAAGTGTTTATTTTATTAGTAAAATTATAAGTGTTATATAATATATGTAATCGCAGAATTAATATAAATAGAAAGAGCAAAAGTTAGTCTTTTGACTGTAACGAATAAAGAGAAGAGAAGCGTAGCGTATAGTAAAGATACTTTACGCCTAAAAGTTGTTTCAGTGTGTGTCTTGTTCCAAGTGAGACGTTTATAATTGATAACTAGTTGAGCAAGATAACAGTTACATCACATTCCTGGTTTTAGCGCGACTGCGTCATGCAGCTACCCTAATAAGTATGTACAGGATTTTGGGATTTAGGCTTTGCTGTAAAAACACTAAGCTCGTATCGTTCTACTTAAATTGCTGATCTAATTGTACTGCTTATTTTGGGGGCTAATAGATTTGATTGATCACCAGGATAATCACTATGCTATAAAAGTGATCGTAATATGAATTATTTTCTTTTACTTTCTCTCTCACTTAAACAGGTTACACTTTTACGACTATTACAGGGTCAAGAAAATGCTATGGTTTTATACAAAAACGGGTTAATAAAGAGAATAAAATACTTGGATAACTTCTACCATGAGGACTTCTAAACCAGGAATTAGGTTCTACGATTATTACTGTTCAAAAAATACTGTCAAAAAAAGAGAACAAAGTGCCTGAATAACTTCAACTATGAGAACTTCAAAGTTGGAAATCCAAAAGTTGTGCTTTTGAGACTATTACGTGGTCAAGAAAATATACCGTTTACATAAAGCATTTTATAATAAAGGTTCTGAAGTTGGATTTCCAAGAGTTAAGCTTTACGAGGTCAAGAAAATACAATAGTTTACACCAAATGATTTTATATTAAAGGAAATAAAATATTTAAAAAATTTTTTCAAAATTAAACTTCAAGAATTCTTATTAAAGATAAATTTTCGCTTCTTTTATACATTGTTTTGCCTATGCCTGATAATTAAATTACTAATAATAACTATATTTTTTATTATTTTTAATATATTCATTATCTCTGTGATTCGAGTAACAAAGACTATCTTAGGAAATCAGAGATCTCTGTTCTATATTTGCTACAGGAGCAGAAGTTAGGTAATTTTATTTTTTAATGCTTAAATTCCAATTTTTTGTTTCTTTTTTAGTTCTATTTTCTAATATTAAATATGCTGCTTATTTCTTTACTATAGTTGCGCTAGGGTTTCAATTTTAATCCAATCATAAACTTAGGTTGAAGCACGATTACGGAGAATTAAAACCTAAGGATGAAAAGGAAAATCAATAGATTAAAGAATAAGATTAAACTAAAGTTAAGAATGCTAAAATTGATAAATTAAAAGGATGGAAAACTCAACCCCTCCCTGATGACTTGGCTGACCAAGTTCACTATCACAAGGTCATAATTTCGAGGTAATGCTATATTAAGAGGTCGGCTAAAGCGGAGTAAAATTTGGTTAGGGTTAGGGTTACCTTTTTGATGCAATTATTGTTAGAAGGTTATATAGGTATCAATAATGTAATTTATGCAGTGTGTAGATCATATATTGAATTAACTTCGCTTTAGTCGACCTCTATATTAATGTAATATAATTTTAATAAAGTGGTTTATTACTTTCTTTATCTCCTACTAATAAACGATACAGAACTTGAAAGCCACAAATTACTCTAATAACTTTTTACAAGAGGATAGTTAAGAACTACTATTGATATTCTTTCGTAGTTTCGACTCTAAAACAAGTTGTTTTTTATTCACAATAGAACTTAAGGCCTTAAGTACGCTTTGAAATTTTCTACTAACATATTTTTCTTTACATTATTTATGCTATATATGATTGGCTATACAATCTATATGATATATATACTGGATCAACTATACCTGCACTTTCTGCTACATCTGCTATATAGTGCAGACAGGCCGGAGAAATTGTAATAAATAGCACTAAGAATAACTAAAACATTTAAGACGTTGAGAAATTTGATCAAGAATTAGGATTACTACAATGATCACAGACCTGCAATTAAGTATTTTTATCATCCTTTGATATTTAATTTTCTTTTCTTATTTAAATATTAATGTTTTTTATTTTCTATAATTAATTATTTTTATTCTCTATATTATCATTATCTACTCTAATTTCTGGTTTTGCTGCGAAGGTTTTCAATAGGTTTTTGGTCCAGACACAAATTTGGTGTTACGGGTTACTTATAAAATTGACAGGAGACTTGATTCAAGTTTTTAAGCATTGGGTCTTGTGGTGATATTGGCAATTAAGATGAGTAACCTTCTTTTATAACTTTACAATTTTATAAGTACTCTTCTTATTTTACTAATACTATATTACTAATTATTCTTGCTTTGTTTGGGCATACAGGGTTATGTGTCATATAGTTATAAATAATTTCGATAATAATTATTATTAAAATCTATGAAATCGATTGATCAAAAGATAATCACTAAGCATAATTTGATCAAGCTTTCTTCTATAAAAATTTTTCAGTTATCATTATAAGTACTACTATGTCAGCTTTTCATCGGGACTTATGGTTTCTAAAACCAATAGGGTAAGTTTCATATTCATTAACTTTTTTATTCTATTTACCTTTGACTCAATCTTTTTTTCTTAGCAGGAACAAAAGAGTATGCAATTCACTAGTCAGTCTATCTCAGTAATTTTTATGATTGTTCTTTAATTTTAAATTTTTTTTAGTAACAGAGTTTATTTTACTAATAGACTTGATCCTATTGTCACTTTTATGATGACAGAATTTTGATGATTGTTGATTATGTTTGATTTATTATCCCTTTTGCATTGTCCAAGATCATGATCAATCTTAGCCGATTTGTTAACTGAGTTCATTATGTTTTTTATCTTGTATAAGCTTGTTGCCTTCTTCAGAACCTTTGTCCAGGAAGTTTTCTCAAGACAATTACAAGATCTAGATTTGCTTCAATTAATGTGATAATTCTTATGCTTTTTATCCAGAGCACTCTTTCTTTTTTCTTAGTACTATTAGATTCTTCATAATATCAAGGCTTTTTTATAGTCCAATTTTTTAGGTAACTCTACCAGACAGATTACAACTCTTTTAATGGCTGCTTCATAGTTAGGCTCTTTGATTTATTGCGATTTGCAAAATAATTTATTTTTGATCAAATTTGTAGATCATTGCACACCTTTACAATCACATGATTGTAGTTCGATTGTGCGATTGTACAAGACGATTCTTGGCAAGTATAACTATGCCTAACAAAAATTATAAGAATAACTTGTTTATATTAAATTTTTGACTTAGAAACCACTTAACAATCAACAATAGAACAACAATCAGATGATTGCATAGGTGAGCGATGATCTACACATTGTGATTAAAAATAAATCATTTTGCAAATTGCAACAAACGATGCAGTAATTACAATCAATTTTTTTAGTCATATTGTATTAGAGAAGAATGATGATAGTGTAGAGCTGAAGATATGCCCCATAGAATGAGAATGAAAATGTTACTATGGTTCATTTTTCAAAGAATAAAATGAATTTTGATCTTCAGACTTCGCCGAAAAGCTAGTAGAAAGTTCTAAGAAAACAGCTACAGGACAAGCAATTTCAAGAAACTATGGGGCTACTCACTGTCATTCTTTCTTTTATCCATGTAAATGGACACGTCTTATCAGATGGTGAGTATAAAATGTAACTATCATTATTTAACATATTTATATATGTTATACAATTCTTGTTTTATTATGCATTATTATTTAGATCAACTTAGATATTACTTTCGCACTCTTTACCTTGATAACAATCCGAAGTTTGAATTACGTATAGAAAAACTTTTGGCAAATTTCGTCAAACAGGGATATTTGGACAAACAGAAATCAGGTTTTGCTGACAGCTCTTCACAAGCTCCAGAAAAGGATCATGTAGAATATCAATGGGCCCAAGAGCAAAGGTTGAAATGCCAGAAACAAATCTTTGCAATTTCATCAAATCAGTAAGCATAATTATCAAAGTTTTAATATTATTTCGTCATGTTAATCATTCTCATTTAATTCATAGGTCTATGGAGGTGATGCACCACCAGATATAGTTAACAAATCGAGAGGGCGTCTGGAATAGCAATCGAAAATTAAAGCTAATTTTCAGTTTAGCCAGTCAATTTTTTTCTAGCTGAAATATACTTCATATTATTAGAGATATAGTGCGTGGATGAGATACTTAAATAATAGATTTAAATCAATGAGAAATGTTATAATATTTTAATTGGCATAATTAGCACTTTAAAACATAAACCATAATACAATATTATTACAGAAAATCTAGAATAGATCTTTCCAATATTCTAATAAAAGAATGAATTTCAACTGCACTATCACCAACGATAAACCAGACCATAGGAATTATTATATGCTTCGATTCATAGAAGATAGATTTGAACTTTAAGTTGAATATAGTGGGTTGCCCAACCTGAAGGAGATATAATAAAAATAATCGCACCAAGTCATCTGTCCGTTGTAAAGGCTCAGTTTGACAAATTCAACAATTCTTACTTTTTCTTAAGGAGTTTGACTATTAATAACTTATTCTATGCTTTTATTTTTTATTTCTTCAACAGAAATTATTCAATGTTCAGCTTAGCTGATTTTTGATAATAATCTAATGTTTATCAATATAACGATTCTACGAATTATATAATTGATTGTACATTGTTGATGATTTTTTAACTCACAACAAGTACACTAAAGAGGTGATTCTACTTAAGACATTAGACTTAGTGAGTTTATTTCTCTTTTATTATACTATTGTTTATTACTAACACTAAAATACTAATATACTTTTATTTATTTAGTTTATTATGATCTTGACCCTATTTAAGCATTATGAAAGAATTGTTTTTGTATTTGCTTTTATACATTTCAAGAAACTAACTTCTAGTTTTTTTACCATTTCTGACTTTTAATGATTCTAGAACCTTCCATTTTATCATTTCCTAAACCTGGGCTTTCGATTTTGGTCTATTCTCAATTTGGTTCTATATGTTTCACTTAATGTTGGTTCAATCATTATTGCATGCACCGATCAGGTTTCAGTATGTTACTATTGTCACAAACTTGCTTGGCTAATTCCACATAGACTGTGTATTATACAGGTCTTCTCATTGACAATATGCACATGCAATTAACAGTTTGATTTACTAAGATATTACGGTCAAAGAACTTAGGCACTTCTCTCTTTGGATCAGTGCCATATATATTAATTACTAATGCACATTTGCTTCACTAGTTATTACATACTTTACTTATCATTTATATATTATTTTAACTTTAATTATATCATGATTACCTGATATAGATAATATTCGATCAACACGCACTCTACAAATCACACGGGCATTGCACAGCACCGCAACACTACTGATTATTTTATACAAGTCATAGTCTCTGAGTCACATTCTTGTTATGATTATTTTATTTGTAATAATATATATAATGATAGTATTAGATAAATAGTATATTAGATTAGGGAATTAATTTTATATTATTATGATTATATTTTAAAAGATAAAAAAATATTTAAAAAAAATAATTTAAGTGTATTTTAAAGTTATAATAAAATTAAATTTAAAATATTTTAAAATTATATTAAACCTATTTTTAATATATAATAAAAAAAGGGTGTGGCGACTTAGGGAAGTTGTTAAGTTGTCACCCCAAGCGGCAGGTCTAGAGTTCAAATCCCACTGGAGACGATTTAGAAAAATAGGGCTGTGTACCGGTAACATTTACTCGACGATCGGTTGGGTACATTACCTGTAGTCCTTGGTTACCATCTTGAATGGGAGCTTTCAGGCGAAGTTGTGTTCTGTGACACAGACAAATCCAAGGAACTGGAATATTTGAAACCCATTTGGCAAGACTTGAGTAAGGAGGTAATGAAGATCTTTGACAATACTGCGGATCCAGAATTTGAGACCGAAGAACTGGACGAACACCCCGGGGCAAGTGGGGCACCAACCTGGATGCCGGAAAACCGGAGGAAAAGGTTCTATGCTATAGAATTAGGAACCAAGGGAAGTTAACCAAAAAAGGCACCTAATGCTGAGGTACAACGACCCATCCGGGCTAACTGGTTTGGTAGTTTGGGAGGGATCGGTAATAGGACTGGTGATGTAGGTATCGGGATCGGAATGAACCTTGCAAGGGCAAGGATACTATGTAGTTTAATGGTTAGCCCTGACTGCTAGTGGTGGCCTCGGCCATTGCGAAGGTATTCAATACCTAATCTAGAAATGTGTGGGACATAGAAAGATTAGGGAGTTGTACTACACCCTCCCTAGGGTAATCCGGCAGTTGGAATGCTACTAGATTACCTATAGAATTAGGGTGCAAGTAGTATGGCAAATGTCGATCTGGGTGGTCTTCAATTGAAGCAGCACGAGGTTATGTGTAGGTGTGATTGTAGTGGGTGATACAGGACAGGGACACCAGAGAGTTTAAATGGGTAATCTCCTAGTTAGGTTACAGGTACGGCGTATAGTGCAGAACCTTCGGGCGGACTACTTAAAATAGGCAACCAAAAGTTGCACGTGTGGCTATATGTACTTTCATTAGCCAAAAATGTATTATCTAAAAAGCCTAATAAAAATCCACTTGCATGCGACATTGCAGTTAAAAAAAAAATATATATATATATATATAATAAAAACATAGTTAAGCCATAATAAAAACATCTTTTAAGATATTTAAAAAGAAATTTAATATATTTAACATACAATAAAGATATTTTTAAAGCATAATTAAAATATATTTATTATATAATAAAAATATTTTTAAAATGTTTTAAATAATGCAATTAAAGTATAATATTTATATTTTATTATTAAGTTATAACTAGTAATTGTAACGTTTTTTAAAACATAATAAAGATATAATAAAGTTGTAATAAAATTGTTTTTATAATTTTTATAGTTTCTGCAAAGTACGGTTAATTAAATACTGTTGTACTATATGTGTAAATATTACGAATTAAAAAATAAATTAAAAAGACTTTGTTTTTTTAAAAAAATATAAATACCATGTGATCAGTTTTGATTGGTTGATTATGGGGTAGGCCGTGTGAGTGCGCGAAAAACCTAAACCCTTTATTTAATTTATTCTTTTTATTTATTTTTTGATTTTTGATTTATTATTTTTTATTGTATTCTTTTTTAGAGCATACTGTAGATTAAACAAATCTACATTAAGATAAGTAAATTTTTTTATACATTTTTTTCTTTTTTTCGATACAACTTATGCTAATATATTTTTTAATCTGTTATAGTATTTCTGGGAGTCTTTCTGGTGCTTTCCCCAATTCTTGTTATTATATGGCGTTCTTGGTGATTTGGTAGTGGTGTTTTGTGGTAATTCAACATCATTCTTGTGGTAAAGTAACAGCGTTCTTGTGGTAATTTGACAGTGTTCTTGTAGTAATTCGACAGCATTCTTGCAGTGTTTGAATGGCA
This sequence comes from Gigaspora rosea, assembly GCA_003550325.1. Taxonomy (NCBI): domain Eukaryota; kingdom Fungi; phylum Glomeromycota; class Glomeromycetes; order Diversisporales; family Gigasporaceae; genus Gigaspora; species Gigaspora rosea. Next base: position 279,318 of record QKWP01000497.1, on the reverse strand, counting down.
TTCTTGTAGTGTTTCGATGGCGTTCTTACAATGTTTCGACAGCATTCTTGTAGTGTTTCGACAGCATTCTTGTAGTGATTCAATATTGTGGCAAGTAAAGTGACAACCTTCTTGTGGTAACTTGGCAGCATTTTTGTAGTAAATTATATTGTTTTTTTAGTAAATTGATGGTATTCTTGTATGCGTTCTTGTAGTGAAGTAATGGCATTCTTGTAGTAATTCAATGATATTCTTGTAGTGATTATACAGCATTTTTGTAGTAAAGTGACGAAGTCTTGTGGTAACTTTGATAGCATTTGGTGAATTAGTGTGAATTGATAGTATTCTTGTATGTGTTTTTGTGGTGAAGTGATAGTGTTTTTGTGGTGATTTAATGGTGTTATTGTAGTGTTCTTGTAGTGAATTGATAGCATTTTTGTAGTAAGTTAAGTGTGTTTGTATGCATTCTTGTGGTGAAAATAATATAATACCTAAGTATAAAAAAAAATAATTTATATTATAAATTTATATTTTATTATATATTAGAATAATAATAAAATAAAAATACTTAGAAATTTAGCAATTTCCCAATGTAGTGTATTTTTTTTTATTAATAAAAAAAATCATATATACAAGATTAATATTTTGCACAAATTTTTAATTTTTAAAGTTTTTTGCAGATTTTTAAAATTTTTTCTTTATTGATAGCAGATCTTCGCAGATTTTTAATAATTGATTTTTTAAAACATTTGCACTATAAAAATTTTTCTGATAATAAAATTTGCTTATTTTTTTAATTTTTTGATTGTAAGGTATAAATTTTGCATACTGATCTTATAAAAAAGTTTTGTGTACAGCATTAATAAAAAAATAAAAGTCACCTTACCTATCTATGTATATTTCAGGGTCCTGGTCAGAATTTTATTTTTTATTTATTTATTTTTTTTAGTTTACTGTAAATTAATAGAGTAATGTTCACATCTAATGTTATGCAAGATTAATTTTTCATTTTGCACAACAAGGAATCAAAAAATTGGGTCGGCAGTCATATTTTTTCCGTCAGTCCTATAGGACAATTAGGTTTCCATGGGTGACATCAGATAAGAATAGCGGGAAAAAATAATGTCAAAAATCGAACAATTGGCACGATTGGAATCTAAAGAAAAAAAAAATTTTTGAAAAAATGGGTCGGCGGGTAATGCAAACGAAAAATCAGATTTTTGCGTGACCTAAAATGCAAACCATATACATAACACCGGATCAGTGTGATACGGATAGGGATGGGCAACCGTGCTGCACAGCCTGCAACAATATATAAGCTGACCAGAATCATGCCAGCTAACCAGAACTATACTCGCTAGACTGAATTTTAAAAACCGCACTGCACAGCCTGTGCAGTGGCCCATCCCAAGATACAGATTTTAAAATAGGTATGTACTGTACGTACTGTTATACGTACTGTTAGACTTCCAAGCACGAGACTTTCCTGTACGCAAGATCATGTGAGAATGTAATTACGATTATATGCCATGATCTACTGTACGAACTACAGTTGTTAGGCGAAACTGTTTTATGCAAATGACGAAAGGCGAAACCTAAACCCAGCGAAAGACGAAAGTGGCAAAATTCTGGCGAAAGGCGAAACCCCTGGCGAAAGGTGAAACGCCGGCGAAACCCCTGGCGAAGGTCAAAGCTCTCAGCAAAGTTTAAATTCTCTAAGGGAAAGGGCTGAACCATGTTAGCGAATGAAAATATTGATGTATGCACAGTATGTGCTCATATAAAGAAATGTACCTAAGCCATGTTGGAGAATGAAATATTTGCATGTGGCATATGACTTATTTAAAGAAATATGCATACGTACCTAAGCCATGTTTGTGAATGAAAATATTTGCATGTAGTTATTAAGCAAACATAAAGAAACAACATAAGCCAAAATTGGAAGTGGCGTATGGCTATTGAGCACTGCATGTGACTCTTATATAAAAAGTTTAAGATTTTTTATTCAATTAATTAAACAATATTTATTATTAAGTCGTTAAGATTTTTTTACAATTTTGTTTTTAAAACTTTAAATATCATGCATAGTAAGTAGCTTATTAATAATATTATTATTAATCTTAGAGTTAACATTAAATGTTGGGAAATAATTGTTATATTATTAACTTTTAATTGGTCAAATATAGTAAAATTCAGATTGTTAAAAATAAAAAGTAGAATTACGTATATGCTGTGAAGAAACTATTTGCATAACAAACAAATTATTAGTATTGGATTTAAATTATATAGAAGCTTTAGTAGTGTTACATATAAATAATTTATTAGATACCGTATAGTCGCAAATAACGCGCAGGAGCGTTATTTCAAAATTTGGCCAAAATTAAGCTTAATTCGGGCCGAAATTCGAAATAACGCTTCTGCCGTTATTTTGCGACCATACGGCAGTAATTTTCATGAATATTTATTATTTAATTTATATATATCGTAGTTGAAGTTAATATTTGATTTTCCTTGATGTTGTCATTTGCTTGAAGTTACCAATTTAGGCACACTAATCAAATTAACCCCTGAGATTAGATCTTTTTGAACGCGTTAGTTAGCATGTTTAGGTAGTTTGTGAAAACGAACAGTGTAAAGGATGACCGTACCTGGTATTTTCCAAGGTATGGAATACTATGCATTGAACTTTTCTAGGATTGTATCCTCATTCACTTATTTGCGCGGGTAAAACAAACTCCTGGATTAGAAATAGCCAATCGGAGAGTGTAACTTTGACTATACCGGATCAGCCTGACAAACGCGTAAAAGAAGAAAAAAAGCGAAAATATACAAAAACTAATGTTTTAATTGATCTTGGTGCACAAATTAAAAATGACGGAAATGAAGTTTTATATAGTAGCACCAATATAACCAAATAGTCTCTAACCTTAAGGCTCTAACCCTAATCTTTTATCTCACGCACTTAATTTATTTACTAAATTGGATTTCCTTTTTTTGGATTTCCCATGCAAATAAATTATGCTCGGATTAGAGATGAGCAAGGTAATTTACTTATTACCTTATTACGTAAAAGTTGTGACAATTTACTAAAAAATATATTTACAACTAATAACATACTAAGGAATTATTTGACTTTTACGTAATAGGTAAATAACTTTGCCCATCTCTAACCCGAATATAAATGCTTACAGTGTAGATCTCATAGAGGGATCTACCACATAGCACTTTACGGTAGTTTCACTGCCTTTTGTCACTTTATTACCTTTCTTTAGTTCGTTACCTTTTGATAGCTTGCCACCTTTCGCCAGTTTCGCAACCTTTCGCCAGTTTCGCCACCTTTTGCCGGTTTCGCCACCTTACGCCAGTTTCGCCATTTCGTCTTTTTTTGGCGAAAGTCGAAACTAGGTTTCGCCTTTCGCCAATGGCGAAACCTCTAGGTTTCGCCTAACAACTGTAGTACGAACCTCTTAACCATACAACTTTATCTATTTTTATTTGTACGTATTACTATTATTGCTTATTTAGATTTTCATATATAGCATCTTATTACCATATATAGTTATCCATAGAAACATAGAGATTTTTGCAAGAGACACAGTCGTTCGATATTTCAAACACGAATTAGATCTATAGTAAACAATAACTCGCTACACGACTTAAATCCATCGTCAAGTATCACCATTCATGAGCTGTGCCCACTAGTCCATCAAAATTAATAATGTGGATGAGCAAAAAACGTTTCCTTATTATAAAATGCTACTGACCAGCCCACGATTACTGGTTCTTACCACATTTTATCACATTCTTGTGTAGAAGTTAAAGCTCTGATGATTCATACAGACAATCATAAGTTAACTCTTAAAAGTTTAATGTAACGACTTTTAATTAGAGCTATTTGTGTAGAGAGCAGCCTTTACTCCAGATATTTAAACAGAATTTTTCGGATTTTGTATTGAAAAATTTCTCATAATTTGAGTTCGTTCATTTTCTACGTCAGGGAATACCAGATTACTGTGTTTTACCCATGTTGCCCATGAATTTGAACAATGTTATTCATGATCCGTTTAATCCAGATCAGAGATATTTATAAATAAATACACTTTAGTAGGTTTTTGCTTATTCGAATTCTGACCCGTTTGACCCGGGTATGGCTCTAGTAAAAGTTTGAACACTTTAATATAATAAAGCGTCAAAGGAAGGATTCATTGGTGCTAGAAGATAGATCTAGAAACGAAGAAGGATAAAAGTATACTTGACAATCGAGTACCGGTAGTGTAAATTATTTATATGTAGCAAAACATGTATTTAAAGACTTATTTTTTTCGCCTCAATAAAAGTCATCAAGACCTTGTCTAATCAAAAAATAAAAATAAATATTAATCGTGTTTTCATACACTGATTAAATTATAACCGTTTACAATCGTTTATAATCGTTAAGAGATTTAGCAACTTGAATCACGTGATTACTGAGAAGGGCTTCACGCTTCCAAGCTAATATTGCATATTGATATCATTTTGATTTATAAACTTATACTACTATTGTATCTTCACATACATTTAGCCATCTGCCTCTTTCATAAAAGCAAATCACATAAAACCTCATATTTATCGAAATTAATTAGAGAGGTAATTCGAATGTAACAGTATGTACTTACATCCACCTATACCCAGGGTTTGTATAAAATATTGATGATTTACAGCAGACGGTATTGCGAAATGTTTTTAATATTTTCATATGATGATTCAAAATGCCATGTGGCGAAATTATTTTCATCTGGTGAAATTAATTTCGCCTGGCAAACTTTCAAATTTATTTTTGCCAGTAAAAATTATTTTTATCTGATGAAATTATTTTCGCATGATGAAATCCTAAACTTATTTTTGTCTGCTGAAATTATTTTTCGTCTGTAAAATTGTTACTGACAGTTGTATTATTATGTATAAGTTTATACAAAAAAAATAAAGGCTGTTCGAAAGAACCCTGGAGCTTATTGTTTGATGGTCTTTTTTATATAATATTTCACTTCATTACTTTTCAGATACATGAAATCTATACATTACAAATAACCTTGGGGTTTTGCCACTACGATTTAAATCTCAAGATTTAAAGTATCGGGGGACTTATTACTAACGATGAGTAATTCATATTCATTTACACGACAATAAATTTAGTTCCCACTATTTAAATACAAGAGGCTCCTTACTATTGTTCTTCAATGGAGCATCGCCTCAAGCCAAACCCGTAAATTCCCTCGTTTTGTCGATCAACGCGCATTTCAGGTCCCGAGTCATATGGCTTGGACCCGTTTTTTTTTTTTTTTTTTGCTAAAGCTGAGTCGTAATCATGTTTTTGCATCAGTATTAAGAGGTTATCAGATACGAAAAATATCATAACAAATAGAATTATATAGAGAAACGGATTGATTTTTTATCAGATTTAACAGGTTATCGGCTCTTGAAGGTCGATTTTGAGAGTTTCAGCAATAATTCTACAATAATAGTTTCAAATCTGTAACCTATCAATATCGATACAAACATGACCATCATGCATATGGATTTTGAGGGGTTCAATGGTAATGATTTTTTTAATATTCTAAAACGTAAAAGTTGCAGTAAAAAGCCTCGCTAATATTTTATTTAATATAAAAATTAGTTTAAATAGAAAATATTTTGGAATGGCGAACAGCAGGGACAGTGCCCACTATGTAGAATGTAGTTTAACGTTACACAACTTATAAAAAATTTTTTTATATTATTTTAAAGTACTTCGAATATCTTGTATTACTCACTTGCGTTATAAGATAATCGCTAATAAGTTATTAAGCAAACTTGAAGCTTTCATAGTGTAGAAAACAATATCCGCTGAATCCCTCTGAATCCCACGGCCTTAAGTTTCTGCTTCAAATAAAAGATAGTAAGAAATGCATAGAACGTTAAACGATTAGTTTGATAAAATTTTACCAGTTGAGTGGTAAAAAGCAGCAAGAAGTCGAAGTTAAAGGTTTGATAAAAGAATCGTAGAGTGAAGGTATTGTGCTTTAATATTTGTTTTATGAAATATGCGAAAATTTTTAGTTATACTGGTTATTTATAATTTATAAGCAATAAATACTAAAAACAATTAAATAGGATATTTAGTACAAGCTTTGATCTTAAAAAAAAAGTTTTATATAAATTATTTAATATATATAATGTTCTTTTATACTAGGTATTCGATAAAATAGTTATGTATGGCAATGCAGATTCAGATTGATACATATACGAAAATTATATTAATTTTGGTTTGGGAAATTTTTTTTTATAAGGTATATGTACAGTACTACGTATTATCATTATGATATTTACACGTTAACTGTTAATCCTAATTTATGTTTTTTTTTATTAAACTATATATTGTATTTATGCTATTTAATTCCAAATATCATATATTAATTTAGCTTTAGAATTTGTTAGTTAAATGGCGATTCAGTTTAAGTACTGTACATATATATGTAAATAAATAAATATAGGCGGTAGTTTATGATTAATATTGTGAAAAAAAAAGATATTTCTCTAAAGGTTCAGTGATGATTGAAATAGAATTATTATTTAAAATATAATAAATATAATATAGCAATAATTAAAAAATAAAGCTTTATTATGTAGCAATAAATCGTTTATTCGAATATTAATTATTTTGGTTGATTTGATTGGCTGATGGTTATGTTTTGATCGACGTAATTGCTGACTCAGGATAACCAATCATTTAACTGTCCCTGCTGTTGGAATGGCGAAAATATTTTAAACATCCTAAAATATATTTGGCACGATAAAAATAATTTTTCTGCATAAATTATTTTCAACATCCTAAATTATTTACGATTTAGTCTGCCTAAAAATAATTTAGTTATTTAAATTACGTCAAAGACAAAATAATTTAGACACCCATGTATACCCAGGGTTGACGTATTTATCCATTGGGGTGAATGGAGAACAACTCCATTGGTATCACTCCAATGCTCCATTGAAAATAATTTGTGAATGGAGCCAATGGAGGACCAATTAGCTTATAATATAGTACTTGTTAATAATTAATCACCAACTTCCATTGGCTTCATTGATATCATTGGTTTCATTGGCTCCATTGGCTCCATTGTTCCATTGGCTCCATTAGTTAGCAATTTTTTAATGGAGTATATCCATTGTCAACCCTGTTTATACCACACCAATACTTATTTGAGAAAATCCTCCCAGACCATACTGATTTGTTGTAATTCTAGAAAAAAAAAAAGTTCACTTTGTCGGCCCAAATTGACATCACAATAATTACATGTGATCATATATATAGTCTCTTCGGTAACACTATCTACTATTGTTTAGTCATCAAAACGGATTTACGATGATTTAGTATAACACATGCTTGTCTAATCCATATTTAGAATATAATAGATGTATTGTTAAATAAAATGCATATTTATTCTTAAATTCAAGTGAGCTTTTGAGAACTTTTTTCATATATTTAGCTTTTCATATATATAATTGGGCGAATCTATTTGTAACCGTTGGTTACAGTTCCGAGCCAATCAAATTGCTAGATTAGGTATGACAAAAAAATTCGAAAAATTACAAATCGCAATAACTTCAAATTGTGCCTATGAAACCAATATTTTTTTCTAGCTAAAAATGCTTCTTAAGGTGTTTTATTATATAATAAACCTTCTTCTAACTCTAAATCTAACCCTAACCCTAATCTGGTTACTGTCACCGCCGGTGACAAGCACATTTTTTCTATATAATTTTATATATAGTTATGATAAGTTAATATATATTTACACTTTTTTTTCGTATACTTATTATTGACTATTATAAATTTAAAAAAAAAAAAAAAAGTGAAATTGTTTACTAGCATTAAAGTGAAATATATGCAATAAATTTTGTTATTTAACCAATATTATTGCATTACAGTATTTAATATGTAACGAAAACGCATTTCCTATAAATAATATAAGTGACGCCAAGAGAAAAACCTGTATAGTAAATTAGTGATTCTGATTACTTAAAATTACTCCGATATAAGATTATCATATCGGAGTAGGTTTTAAAAATCATAATCACCAAAAAAACCGGGTGATGTTTTTTCCTTAAAATATGTATGCACATTGAGTTCAAGATTCAATGGGAGTTTCCTTGTTGCCCACGTTAACAAAAGTTTGGTCCCAAATGAGTTGCATGTAAATACTTATGTATAACCCTGTTTTAGTCGTTTGTGACATATGATTGCTTTAATAGGAAAATAATAGCAATTTTTTCTGTAAAACAATTATGTTACCTATGTTACCGAAGTGATAGAATACTCACATGGGAATTTTTCAGAGCCTGGTAAGATAACGATAAAGGTGAACTTCATTTTTTCCCGTTAGCCCAATTACCATCAGCAACAAATAATGTAATTTTAGACAAATTAGACAAAATGTATTATGAATAAAAATAACAAAATTAGAAAAAAAACAAAAAAAAAAAAACTAATTAAAAAATTTGTGCAATATAGATATATTGTAAATTGTAAAAAGGGGAAAATGGCACAAGCAAATATAATTCTCAAAAAAGGTTCGTTAGGTAGTCATAGCCCAGCTGTAACCCCACATATTGGGCATGTGAATGTATGCAAATCCATATGACAACGTGCTGTATTACTGTGACGCATATGTGTGCTTAACTCTAAGTCGTCTCACAAAAGGAGGCTTATATTCTTCATTAAGAACTACGTTCTATACATTTTTTTTTAGTAAGAAAATACGCCCTAGACGTCATGGTAGTTTTTATTTAATAATTGGCATTATTTGTTTCCTGATATATTTACTTAAATGACACTTTAATACGTAACAGGTTGATCAACATTTTTTATAAAATTACTTTTTCGAAATGTTAATATGAAAAATTTGGTATGTACTTACAGAATTCGTAACTTTAGAAATTTATTATTATTATTAATTAAATTAATTAATAATAATAATAAAAAGATTCTAACTTCTTTAGATTAGATCTTAAAAAAAAATCAGATGTATAAAAAGTTTTTTTTTATTTGGCACACAAATGAGTCTTTTTTTGCTACATAATATATTGAGAATTATAGAACACGAGATTTGAGATTCTTTTTTTATAAAAGATGTTTTTACGAAATTGATGAATTTTTAAAAAGTTTTGATAATATAAAAAAAATTTTTTTTTTTTCTAACAGCTAATACGTACAGCAAGTAGGTACGGTACGTACTGTACTTACGTAGGACTGCTTCAGAATCTTTAATAGCAAACAAATAAAATATATTGTTATTTTTTTTCTAGAACACAATTTTGATAACATAATCAATGAATCCATTATCATTCGTATCTATCTCTAAAATTTACTCCTCTAATCAGGAGGTAATGTTTGCATAGTGTCATAAATAGAAAGTCAAATGTCCATTTATATAACGGATTTTCAATAATCTGAATATGGTATATTAGTACAATGCAATTTTTTGAAGAGCATTATGTATGGTTCTAAATAGTGGCTTATTTAGATGGGTATTTGACCGTTAATTCGACTAATTCCTAAAAATCGTAATTGACACAGAACTGGGCTCGCATTTGTTTACATGCTTCGGTGACTTCCGTGATACTTACGTATGTACGTACGTAAATAACTTGAGACAATTGTACTACCTTTTATTAACAAAAGGAGATTGAACCAAATAATTCCGATTACTTTTATATTAAATTAGGTCGGAGGTAAACACAAAAAACGTCATCAATTTCTTGTATTTAAAATGGGCTTGTGTGATCAGATAATTTTTTTTTTTTCAGTTCTGTTTTTCCCTACGTTCTTTACTTGTTCTTTATTATCGCTATGATTTAGTTAATGAATGAAATATTTAAGAACTAATGATATTTATTACTTTCATTTACTATACATCATAATCCCTTATATTGTCCTTTAATAACGACCGATCCATTTTTCTCGTTTAACTATTTCACATGAAAACACATAAACTTCTTGTCCTTGGAATGGAAGGTGTGGGAAAGGTAAAAATGCGTAAAATTTATCAATTCTTTTCTATTTATCAATATTTATAACTTATTTGTCTTGTCATTACGGTTTTGTTTTCTATATAGTCCGAGCTTACTATTCAGGTTTGTTGTTGAATTTTTCTTTGTATACATTCGTTATTCGTTTAAAGAGTTTTTATTGATTAATTTTAAATATATGCGTTAACAGATATGTCAAGGCTGTATATCTGGTATATATCATATAAAATAATGTAATTGGAGCTGGGATTTTTTGATTCATCACACGACTATTCAATGAATATTCACGGGTCATGAATAATATTTAATGAATATCTAACTTTATATGGATATTTATGAACATTCATTGAATATTCTAGTTCGATCAATTCTAAACAAATACATCGATTATCTGGTAGATACTATGTAAATACTGACGGAAAAATTTTTCGTAAATTTTTATTAAAATCATATGGTAAATTCTTATTAATTTTAATATAAAAATCTGCGAAAGTAATATAAATTTCTTTCCGTAAGTGTATACATCAAACCTACCAGATAACAAGAAAATATCATGATTATTCACGAATTTTTGTGAAACTTGAATATTCATTGAATGTTCATGTCAAATTATAATCTAATCCTCGACTGTTAATGAATTTTGTGTAGTCGAATATTTGCTTTTAATTGAATATTCATTTTTAGTCGTGGATATTCACGGATCCCAGCTCTAAATGTTATTAATTAAAATCTTGTTCTTTGAATTATTACTCATTAATTAATTATTTTTTTTTCCTAACTTACTAATAGAAGTATGTATTGATATTTTTTTCATTAAATTGATTTAAAACAAATTTATAAGATCAATAAGATTAATTTCAATTTAATGTTTATTTTTATAGACTTATGACCCAAGATATTATGATTCATATAGTGTGCAATGCGTTATTGATGATATACCTTGCATTCTAGAAATACTTGATACATCTGGTCAAGGTATAGTTTTAAAGTTATAATCGGTAAAGGATAACAATTGATAAATTGTTAATTATGCTAATTATGTATGTTTTTTTTTTTTTTTGATTTATAAAGAGGAATATATAGCGCTGCTAGATAAATGGGTCAAGTAAGCATAATTAAACATAATTTAAACGATATTTGTTATTTTAAAAACATTAACTCGATAATAATATTAACAATTATGATATTCATTTTAGTGAATGTGATGGTTTTCTTTTGGTTTATTCAATATCAAAAAGAAAAACATTTGAATTTATAGAGAAATTATATAACCATGTCACCCGAACCAAGGATAGTGTCCAAGTTCCAATAATAATAGTGGGTAATGGATGTGAAAAAACTACAGAACGTGAAGTATCTCTCGAAGAAGGTGAAGATTTGGCTAAAAAACTTAATTGTGAGTTTTTCGAAACTTCTTCAAAACAACGTATAAATGTCTGTAGATCATTTTATAGTCTAGTTAGAAATATTAGACAAGTGGATGGACCTGTTAAAAGTAGAAAAAAAAGAAGGACATTTAGATACCTTTTTAGAAAGTTCTTTTGGTTAATGAGTGATTTGGTTTACTGGACCGACAAGTAGATTCCCAATATAATCCTTATATCAACTTTCCATTTGCAATGATTCTCACACCTCCTCAACTTTGGCATTATATTACATTATCCTTATATATTTATATTCACATAACTTGCACTCTTTTATTTATCTAATAACACTTCCTAGTGATGTGTGTTCCATTATTTATTTTTTTCGTATTACTTTAATTGAAATTTGATGCTTGTCATCATTTTTAATAAAAGTAATGTTGTAAATTTCTATACATGAGGTAAAAATTAATTCGACTGATTTGTAATTTGTAATTTTTTTTTTTTTTACCTCGTAATATTATCATGCTTTTTTTTTTACAAATACTTTTTGTATTTAAGTGGTAAAAAAATACTTTTTACCCTCATTTATGCCTCATGTATATTTTTAGTGATAGTTTTTTTTTCTTTCATTCATCAAATATCCATTATATGTGGGCTAATGCATATTTTTACATAATTGTTATTTGATCATGCATAATATAATTTTCAGTATACGGCTTTATTTTATTCAAGAAATGTTTTTTTTTTATGTACAGTACAGTTTAATAAAATTATTTTGAGCTGTTGGGTTTAACGAAATGAATTTTCCATTAATATACATACGTTTGTAAATACCCCGTAATCTTGATGTAGTTGATTTTTTTATTTGAATTCACAATATCAGATATATCTCAGCGGATTTGGGTAAGTAATTGCGAAGATATATTCTTAAAGTCATGAGAAATTTTGTAATATTTTTGACAACTAATCAAATCGTAAATGGGAGGTTTTTTTTTTATTTAATCTATAAATATGTATACAGCCTGACATCTCTACAATTACACTTTTACAGTCATTTCCCCTTTATAAAACACTAATTTTTAGAAACAAACTTATATAAAGCATAAGTAATTTGACATCTATATAGACCCAATTTTTTATAAGCATCGAGTTTCTTGGAACTGAGGGTATGACTATAGAGAGATTAAACTGTATATTCAAATAAAAAGTGTTAACCTGATTGGTTTGGAATATACTCGTTTAAATGTTCGAAAAATTTTATAACATTTTCTTCAAAAATTTAAAGACATCTAATCTAGACTTCGTATACAGTTGAACCTCCCAAACCTAGGGATGTTATTGATCCCAACTGGTTCCAACTGGTCCTAATTAAATTGTAAATTTTTATAATGATTTTTTCCTTATGAGCTATTAATTAAAGTTGTACAAAATAAGATTCTTAACATATTTGCTTAGTAAATAAAAGTGTTAAAGTTTCTCCAAATTTTAAAAATCCCTAAAATATCAAATTTAGGACCTGGTCCTAGGACTGGTCCTAAAATTTTGTATTTTAAAGATTTCTAAATTTTGAAGAAACTTTAACACCTTTATTTACTAAGCAAATATGTAAAGAATTTTATTTTGTACAACTTTTATTAATAGCTCATAAGGAAAAAATCATTATAAAAATTTACAATTTAATTAGGACCAGTTGGGACCATTTGGGACCAATAACATCTCTACCCAAACCGGTATGCATAATGAACAGGTTTTGAATCAGTATTGACAGGTTATCCTATTAGATTCATATATCAGAAACAGACTTGGTGGATTAATTTTTTTTATCAGATTTGACTGGTTATCATTTTTGTCAGGATCAGTTTTGGGAGGTTCAATCGTATTGTAACATCAATATACAGTATTAACTTATTTATATTTTATTCGCTATAGAAACTATTTTTATATGTGGATGTTGTCGAGCAAAAACTTGTAATGCTATTATATATATTCATTAAAATTTCTTCTAATATAGTACAGCAGTAATAGGAATAATATTTTCATGTGATGTTACACGCTCTCTGATTGGTTGAACATATGTCTCAGATCACATGAATTCTAAAATCAAACTTTTGGAGGTCAAAAATTTCAAATTTAGTACCCAACTAAAATCGGAAACAAAATTTGGAAAATATGGAAAAATTTTTTTTTCCAAACCTTGCACGGATCGAAGCATCTAGTTATTACTGTACTAATTTATTACTAATTTATTGCTAATATACCCAAACCACGTCATGTGGTTTAAATATGAACCCTGCGTAATTAGTTACTTCCAGATATCCATTTCGATTATAGTTCAATCGGTCGATCTGCATTATCATTATTTAAGAGAACAACTAGTAGTTTGCTTTTACATCCAAGTAAGTATGTAATAGCAAATGAAGACTAACATAATTTCAACAACTCGAAATTTGTCTAGTGAAATTAATATTGTTTATTCCGTTTATAGTAAAATTATCGTCCGTCACGAGTGTCCTGTATATTTTTACCAATCATTTTGATCATTTCGAAATTAGTATTTCGAATAACTATTGGAAAAAATTCCATGTTTCAGGATTCAATTATTAGATCATGTCAGTTAATAAAACGGTACCCATGTTTTAATATACATATGGGCCGATTTGATGGACCAGTAGATCAGAAGTTATTTAGCTTTAAATTTTAAAAAAAATAAGCACTACTTATGAATTACTCAAATCGGCCCATATGAATTATAAGATAACATATGGAGTGCTCCATATTAAAAGGGCCCATTTTTACAATTTTTTGAAAAATGAGTTTTATTATAAATTTTGACATAATTGATATTTTTAATTATTAATGAAAGTCGATTTGCATAATAAAAAATCAAGATAATGTAAAAAGAAAAATTTAGAAAAATTACATGAGGCTGCATAGAGCCAACACATCACGAGATTATCCGATAGTCACCTGCCGTCTTTAACCAATCAAAATCGTGAAATTTAATTAATCCCGAATTAGTCCGAAAATCAAAACAAATGGTTAAACTCAATTATCTCAAAATGAGATAAATGTAAAAATGTGCCCTTTTAATACAGAGCACTCCATATAATCTATAAATAGATTTATTAATAAACGCTTTTTTTTATGAAAAGTCTCTAGCAAACTTCCAAAAATTCCTAACTATTATAATGTTTCCAATAAAATTAATCGTTAACAAGTGATTGAAATCATTATCTATTTAAATTTTTTTTAAAAAATTATTATTTAATAAAGTTTGCTTGTAATATGTATTTTGAAGCCCATTGTGTAAAGTTAACTTTGCCTTACTCCTAAATAAACCTCTTTTTAAAACAACTTGCCAATAGAAAATGACTTACTGTTGAATACACAAGCCTTTGAATGATAAAAAAACATTGTTTTTGATGATATTAAACCATTACCGAATAATTTTTAAAGATCACGAGTTTGTGTGATCTTTATAAGGACTGAGTTCTGTGATCTGCACAAATTATATATATATAATATGATATAAAATACTCTACCCTTAAGTGCTACTATGTGGGGTACATTATATTATTTATGGATGCCCTGATATAGCTTGAGCTCAAGCATTTGGGACTATGATTATAGGTAGAGTTCTAATGAGTTACTATATCAGTTTGTATATACAAAAAGACTTTACCTTTATTTTTTTAAAAAATAAGTTTAATTTAATAAAATTTTAAATTTGTTTAGTCTAAAAATATAAATTGGGCTTTGATCAACTATCCAAATAGTTAATAAAAACTAAAAAAATGGATACCAATTAGTGTCTGATGCCAAAAATAAATATTGGGCTAATCTGTATTAATTTCTATAGCTGATTGGCTGTATGTGACTAGAATCCAACAAAATTGTATCCATTGCTCTATAGAGTTCTTGCTATGCTTCAGACAATTAATTATTTTAATGATTGATTGGAGCCCAAACTGAATTTTTTTTAGACCAGTTCTATACAGTATATTTGAATTCATAAATAATTTTACATATTGAGACCTATATAATATAATTTGTTATTTCTACTAAGCTTACTTCATATAACTTTTCTTGATTATTTGATATTTGGTGTGATCATTGCACTTTCCTAAGACATTTACAGTACATTTATCCTGTTTGGGGTGTAGTAAAGAATTTAATTAAACAGTTTATATAAGTTATTAAGTATTTAGCAGATAAAAGACCCTTTTGTACAATAATAATTATTAATAGTCATATTGATGTTTTATTGATCTTTTTCATTAATCTTTGATATAATTGATTCATAATTACTAATTAATTATTACTTTTATGATCACGATCTAATCAAACATCACATGGTTATTTGTAAGTCGATCTGATCTAAATATTCAAAAATATATATATATTAGGACTAGGGTTGCTGGTGCAGGATGCTTAGTGCACCAATGGTGCAATAAGTTGGGTAGTGCATCTGGTGCACCAGATACTGGTATGGTGCATGGTGGCGAGCCAATCAGATTTAACTTTATTAATTAGTAATATAACACAAATCATATATAAAAATCACTATAGGAGAAACATGGTATGCATATATATTGTTATAGAATAGGTTTCTTGTTAGATACAGAGTAAAGCGGAGTTTTACAGTTTTACAGTTTTACAGTTTTACAGTTTTACAGTTTTACAGTTTTACAGTTTTACAGTTTTACAGTTTTACAGTTTTACAGTTTTACAGTTTTACAGTTTTACAGTTTTACAGTTTTACAGTTTTACAGTTTTACAGTTTATAGTTTTTACAGTTTTATTATTATCTTTATATTATTATTGTATTATTATATTATTTTATTACTCGCTTGAAAGATATATAAGCCCTAGCTTTTTGACCTTCTACACATTAGCTTTTAGCTTAGACTCAGATTCTCCTCCTCCTCCCACTAACGCCTAAACATAGTTATACCTCTTGCATGTTATTATCTAAATAAATAAAATATATCTTTAATCAATAAATATACTCTTGTCATTTAATGAATATATACTGAACTGCTCTAGTAAAGTAATATTCCACTTCCACACCGCTTCATATCTTCTCTGACCCTTACAAGATCCCTGTCGCTGTGTGCTGTGTTGCAAGTGCTATATTGAAGGCTATAGTCACTTGTAACATTTTGGTGCCTTCTAGCGGAAATCATTTAAAACAGCCGGAACACTAGGACCTCTCTTCTCTCTCCTCTGCAAGGATATATCTTTGGTTACCTCTTCTCTTCCTCTCTTCTCTTGTAATTAAGTAATTTTTTTTTTGGTTTACCTGTCGAATTGAAAGAGATTCGTTCAGAAGGGCATACTTGAAGCCTCTTGCATTTGTTGCACCGGTATTTTCCTGTCGAATTGAAAAAGATTCGTTCAGAAGGGCATACTTGAAGCCTCTGCTTTTGTAGCACTTGTTGTTTTGAATTAGTAATTCTAGAATCAGATTAGCATTTTTTTACAACTTATATTAGAAACCCCAAACCTGTTTAATTTAAATTTGAAACTGTAAAGTCTACTAACTATTTTCTTAGATCTCTATATGAATAGAGCTTATCAAATCCATTTGGAACAAATTAAAGCACACGACGCCAACCATCCTTCTACACTTGCTGTAGACGTCCAACAAATTGTTAACCCAGATCTAACTTGTACAGTTTGCTATCCTCCTGTCACCTATTTTCGAGCTTTTCGCACTTTTTGGAATCGATACCAACAAGCATACCTCGCCACTAGCTATACTCAACAAACTATTGCCGCTTTTCATACTCTTAAAAAATATAACAATTATAACACTGCCAGAGCTGCTGCTAGAGACGTTGTTTTTAGCTGTCGCTTTAATAATCCCAACCTTAACCCTACTGAAGTTATATTGCTGCCCTTCTTCGAGGATATACTCGGCACACTTTACGACCTATTTTACCTCTCAATTTTGAAGGAAACACTTTTGATCTATATATCGAAGGCCCTACCCTAGCCACTCCTATTCAACCCGCACGAATAACTAATACTTTTAATAACCCCTCACCAGTACTACGCCCCCAGAACAATGACAACAATATTTTTACATTTAATTCTACTCCTGCCCCACGATCTATATATAACCTATTCCCAGAAGAATTAGATAACCTAGCTGAATCCTCCCATTCTACTACCTTAGCCCCTTACAATGAAAATACTACCCATATTCAATTTCCTCCTATACTGCAATTACCTACTTCCCCTATTAGTGAAATCCCTTTAAATAACCCACCACCACGCACAGCTACTCCTCCTCCAAATCGAGTTGCTCAACTTATTCAAAATCTTAATCCCTATACCTATTTTCAATGCACACCTCAACCTGTAACTACTCCTCAACCACCCATAGTTAACGAATTCTATCCTGAAAACCAATTTGCACCTAATACTTCACCTTTACATACTCCTTCTCTTCAACGTCAACGCCAAATACTTGAACCCCAACCAGAGTTTGTCCAACCTCAATTTATTGGAACTTACCCAGACCAAGGAATTGTAGAGCAAGTACTTCCTGAAGAAGAAATAAATTTATAAAGAGAAAATTTTGAAGAAATAAACCTAGTTGGAATATTAGAAAAATTAGAAGGAATACAAGAAGAAATAAATTATCAAGCTCAAGAACCAGAAAAAGAAGTACACTCAGACCTGAATCAGAAGCAACTATAGAAGAACCAGAACCTGAAAGAAACATGCCTGCTAAAGAAGCTTTAACTGCTGCTGCTGAAGCAATGACTACTCTCGCCAATGCTCTTGGATGAGGTGGTGAAAAATCACTTCTTAAAATCGACTTCTATTGAGGTGATGGAACCCAGGACCCTGTAACATGGCTAGAAGAATTTGAAAGAGCCGCTAAGGCTAACCACTGGAGCCCTGCTCGACAATTAGAACTCGCCTGTGCTTATATGAAGGATAATGCTCAAGAATGGTTTGCAAGTCTTGAACATGCCCCGACTTATTTTTGGCATCATCAACACAGCCGAGAAGTTGATGGCGTACATGTCTATAGTTTCTCCCATCTCTTTAGAGAAAAGTTTAGTACTACTAAACAAAAAGCAACCTGGCAAAAACAGTTATTTGAAATTAAACAAGCTGCAGATATGGTTGATACCTATATTAGCTGCTTTAAATGCCTCAAAGGACGAGTAGATCCCACTGGTGCTTTCCCGAACCTGTTATGATCCAATTCTTTATTCAAGGGCTACGACCTGAATACGCCATGAATGTCCAAGCTGCTGAACCTGCTAAATTGGATGATGCTATTAGGGAGCTGACATTTATTACGTAATATTTTAGGAGGTAGGGGGTTGGCCCTGTATTATAACAATATCTTATGTTACACAAAAATATATAGTAAATTATAAATTGGCCAATAATATTGGATCTTATGTGGGGGGAGGGGGGGCCCTCATAGTAAATGGATATTACGAAATAAATATCAGTGCCCTTACTGAAGCAAGAAAATGGGAACTGGTCGAATAATGGCCTCTGTACATAACACCAATGATGCCAACCAAGCCATTGAATGCCTTACCGAACAGATTGCCAAGCTTAGCATAAATCTTGCTGAAAAACAAGCTGCTCCTCCTACTGTTACCCTGCCTACTACACTGACCAAAGCAAGGACCAACCCCAATCCAATGCTGGAAATGCCACATGTTATTATTGTGGACAAAAAGGACATTTCATCCGGAATTGCCATACTCGATACCAGGACAACAGGAAGGACTACCAAGGATACCAATCCCAAGGTAGAAGTAATAATTACCCCTCTAGGAATAACTGATCCTCACAGAAGCCAGTCCAGGGATAGGAATTATAATCGCTCTGGATATGACCGATCCAGGAGTTGAAGCCAGTCCCGTAACAGATACAAAAATAACTGGAACCATCGTTCTTCTGATCGATCCAAATCACGAAATCGATCATCTATTCCTTACCCTCGTGATGTTTACACTCTTGATACTGCCAATGACTATACCTACGAACAATTCGAAGCCTTTTTAGTTAATGACTCTATTAGGATTGCTATCGCCAATTATTTACAGTACCCGGAAGTGGATCACCGAAAATTTTATAGGTAAGATATAATACGATAATCTTTTTTTGTCGATTTTTTTTATATACATTTTCATTGCATATAATTTGTTTTTTTTTTGAAAAGTACAACTATTTTTTTTTTATGAGAAAAAAAACCCCGCAAAGAGCTCAGTCAAGATCAATGAAGCCGTATTATCGGTGCTTACCTGTGTGGTTTAAACCACTTCATATTGCCCAAGCTCTCAGTTTCCCGAAGTCAACGGTGTATGACACTGTTAAACAGTATGAAGAAACAGGTTCCGAACACCCAAACAAATGCCCTGGCCCCCACGAAGTTCTTTCTGAGCGTGATAAACGCGCTTTAGTCCGTATTGCAAATATGAATCGTGGAGCACTGCTGGCCGTCATCACTAATGAGCTAAATCTTCAACTCGGAACAACACTTACTAACAGAACCACCCGAAAGTATCTCCATGACTTAGGTTGGAAAAACTGTGTAGCCTGTAAAAAACCTTTTTTGAACGAAAGAAAAGCACGGGTACGAAAAAAGTGGTGTCATGGGCATTTAAAATGGGCCAAAAAATGGCAAATGGTCATTTTTTCTGACGAGTCAAGATTTTGTCTTCACAAATCAGACGGTCGTGCAAGAACTTGGCGTCGAGTTAATGAAAAATATCACAAAGAATGTGTAAATCCAACTGTGAAGTTTGGTGGTGGCTCCGTAATGTTTTGGGGATTTTTTTCTTGGTGGGGCTTTGGACCGTTGGTTGAAGTAAAAGGTAATATGAATTCGGATAGTTATATTAATATACTCGCGAACCATTTTATTCCTTGGGCAAATTCTTTGTTAGAAAAATATCCAAATGAGATAGAATTAATATTCCAGCAAGATTTGGCTTCTGTCCATACGTCCGAATATTCAGAATGGTGGATGAAATCGCATGACTTTAACGTGTTAGATTGGGCGCCCTATAGTCCTGACCTAAATCCTATTGAAAATCTTTGGGAACATCTTGATTTGGTGGTGCTTAACAAAAGACCAATGCCTGAAAAGCGAGAAGAATTAGTTAAATATATAACATAAGAATGGAATAAGATTTCAATTGAATATCTTCGTTCACTAATCTATAGTATGCAAGGTCGAACGATGGCGGTTTATAAAGCCAAGGGATGGCATTCGAAATATTAAAACTTTTGTTTTTTTTTTTAGAATATAATTCTAAAATGTTAATTTTTATTTTATATAATTAATGTAATTATATTAATAAAATACAATAAATAAAGATCGCATATAAATTCGACCCCTATGTATTACATATAAAATTTCCGGTGATCCACTTCCGGGCACTGTAGTTAAAAATCCTAAAACTACTCAGATTCAGACACCTACCTATACCACTCCTGTCAAATGCAATATCAAACTGAATAAAAAACCTTATCATGCTGTGATTGATAGTAGTACTGCTGTCAGTATGATTTCTAACCAGGTTGTCAAAGAACTTGGATTGAAAATAGAAGCACCCTCTTCTAGCCTTATTGTCTCAGCTACTGGACCCTCTGTCCGACCCCTAGGCATCATTAAGAACTTGCCTATTGAAATTGAAAGAACCACTATTCCCATAGATATTGAAGTAATGAATGCTACTTCTTATTCATTACTTTTAGGAAATGACTAGTCACAGAAAGTAGATGCCACCTACAGTTGGAAAAATAAGGCTTACACTCTCAGATGGAGCAAAAAGAAAATCCATGTGCCCACTACTTATGAACATGACCAACCTTTACCTGCCCAACCAACTATTACTGACGAAAAGGAACTAGAAAAGTTTGAACAGGAGTACCTCCGTCCAAAAGAAGCTTATATGATAGAAATTGAACCCGATAATTGGACAACCGTTACCCACAGATCCAGACCCAGCACCTCATTCACTAAACAAAAATGTGGACGCTGTTACTCCTACAACCACCTTTATGCTGACTGTCCAAACAATGAATGTTACAGATGTCGTCGCTATGGACACCTGGCTGCACATTGCCCTAAACAAGCCCCCAAACGGAATGTTTGCAAAACCTGTTCTCAACTCAGACACCTGTATAAGGACTGTCCTGATAACCTATGTTATCAATGCAAACAGTATGGACATATCAGTGCTAACTGCCCTCTGATGACCCAGATTCTTGAAAACCAACGATATCAATGTGGATGTCAACTTCAGGACGTAAATGCTAAACGCTTACCTACTCATTCTCCTTTCAGAACCCACCATTGTTACAAATGCAAGGTACCCAACTGACCAGAAGATATTCGACCCTTGGAGCAAACCTTAGTTTGCAAAGAATGTTGGATTGACTTCCACTGAGACCTAGACCCAGAGGACCCATGAAGTATAGAGTTCTTCACCAATGGTAAAGGCCGAGGAATGCTAATGGAATGTAAGCTCTGTAGAGAGCAAGGTATTAGATCAAAAATGATCAAACTAGACTCTATCTGAGAGGATACCCAGTTTTGCAACCTTGAATGCTTGTATGCATATAAAGCCGCAATGGATGTGGAATGGAATCCCAACTACAACCTATGGATCTGAGTACACCATTATACTGAATCCACCAGAAATGCAGAACATGCATATGACCTTAACCAAAGTCGAATTTATCAACTCGCCCAGATACAGATTGGAGAAAGTGATGAAGACCTCGCTCATGCTCTGGAGTCCCAGGCCGCTGACCTATCTAACCAAGACTATACCTATAATGAAGTCAATGTTATCATGAGAGCCTCCCAAGTACAATTAAGTGAAACTGAAGAGGAAACTCTACAAAGAATTCTAGAAGAATCTTTTGACACTAGTCATCCAGACTTTGATCAAAGGAAAGCAATAGAAAACTTACAAAGAAATTTCCAAGGAACCGTTGGACTCTGTAAGGAATGTATTATGGCCAAAAAGAACACTGAGTTAGAACAATTTGACTCCTATTGTGAGGAATG
>QKWP01000497.1:209373-253839 GCA_003550325.1 Gigaspora rosea | reverse complement strand
ATAGTGATGCTCAAAATTTTTGAGTCATCCTGAGCAAGATCAAAAACTACTCGAAGATACAGACAATTCTAGACCCAAAATTATTCGGGAAATTCACACTGTGACTCAGAAAATCAAACCAAAAGTAGGACCCTTAACTACTCGCCAAGGAGCCCAATTACGACAACTGCTTCTTGAATTTGCTGTCCTCTTTGCAAAGGATATGACCCAACTAAAAAAAACTGATCTAGTAACCCATAGAATTTTTACTGACGACGTAACTCCTGTCAGTTCTCGTACCTCTAACTGAACAAACATTTATTAATGAAGAGGTACAACGAATACTAGATAACAAGTTAATTAATGAGTCCTCTAGCCCTTGGGCCTCTCCTGTTGTATTAGTAACAAAGAAAAATAGAAAGAAAAGATTTTGTGTAGATTATAGAAAACTCAATGCCGTTACCAAAAAGGACCAATACCCTTTACCCCAAATAGATGAAATGCTTGACAACTTGCTGGAGCTATCTATTTTTCCACCCTTGACCTCATGAGTGGATACTGGCAAGTAAAAGTACACCCAGAAGATAGAGAGAAAACTGCTTTCATCACTAGATATGGAACATACGAGTTTAACGTCATGCCTTTTGGATTGTGTAATGCCCCTGCCACCTTTCAACGCCTTATGAATAAAGTTTATAAAAGCATAGCTTACAAATATGTGGAAGTATACCTGGATGATACCAATGTCTTCTCACGAACATTTGATGACCATATTAAGCATCTAAGAGAAGTATTCACCAGAATACGCGAAGCAGGATTGAAGTTAAATATTGAAAAATGTAATTTTTGGATGAAACACCTACCTTTCTTAGGACATATAATAGAAGAAAAAGGAATCTCCCCAGACCCAGACAAGATAATTGCTGTTCAGAAAATTCAACCTCCCAAAAATGTTACCCAGCTACACTCATTCTTAGGTCTTGCTGGATATTACCAAAGGTTTATAAAATACTTTTTCTCCATTGCCTATCCTCGTAACCAATTATTACATAAGGATAATACTTACAAATGGAATGACCAATATCAAAAAGCCTTTGATGAACTCAAGCACAGACTTACCACTGCCCCTATTCTTATATACCCAGACTACAAAAAAGAATTTATTCTAGCTACTGATGCTTCCTACACCGGATTTGGAGCCACCCTAAGTCAAATATCGGATGATAAAAAGGAACACCCAATTGCTTATGCTAGTAAAAGTCTGAAAAGAGAAGAAATAAACTATGGAGCAACTGAATTAGAATGTGCTGCCATAGTATGGGCTATTGAACACTTCTACAAATATTTTGGTACAAGTCATTTCACACTAGTTACCAACCACTCTGCTCTCAAATGGTTAAAATCTTTCCAACCAAAAGGACATTTAGGACAATGGATAATGAAACTCCAACCTTACCACTTTACTATCATACATAAACCTAGAAGAATCCATTCAAATGTTGATGCTCTTTCTCGATTACCGACCCAGACATACTCCTCTACTACTGCTGTTACATGAATTTGGATCAATACCAAAATTTAATAGGATACCTAGAAACAGACACACTCCCCTCTAACTTAACGGACAATGAAAAACGGACAATTATTAATCAATCTAGACATTATAAAGTAAAGGACAAATTATTATATAAAAAGAATCGAAAAGAACTAGACAAACCTATTAGAGTAATCAAATGGACTGAAGTTGAACCTATTCTGTATATGATGCATAGTCATCCTACCGCTGGACATTTAGGAACAGATGCTATGTATATGTATTATAAAATATCTGAGCGTTACTATTGGGATCAAATGTACAAGGATGTTCAAAATTATGTTCGCTCATGTGAAGTTTGCCAAAAACAAGACAAAAGCAAAAGAAAAGAACCTCTCCACCCTATTCAAGTTGAAAGAACCTTTGAACGAATAGGCATAGATCTAGTAGAACCTCTACCAATAACTGCTCGCAACAACTGTTATATTATTGTCGCAACTGATTACCTTACTTGCCAGCCTGAAGCTAAAGCTGTACCAGATACAGGTGCAGAAACTCTAGCAAAGTTCATTTTCGAAGAAATTGTTTGTAGATATGGAGTCCCTAAGATTATTCTTTCTGATAATGGAAAGAATTTTACTAGTGAAGTTGTTAGAATATTGTGTGAAAAGTTTTTAATAAAACACATATACTCCTCACCTTATCACCCCCAAACCAATGGAATGGTTGAAAGATTAAATAGAACACTTTGCAATTCTCTTGCAAAAGTTACAGAAAATATTGAAGATTGGGACCTAAACATATCTGCTATATTGTTTGCATACAGAACTAAAAGACATGCAACCACTGGATATACCCCTTTCCACTTAGTATATGGTAGACAAGCTATCCTACCTATTGAAACTGTTATTCCTATAGATCCAGCTGACTCAGTTTAAGAAATATCATTAGAAAACAGTATATTACAAAGAGCCTTTGAATTAATAGAAGAATTACCATACCAACATAATACTGCCAGAGAAAATACAATTAAATCTCGAATGAAACAGAAAGTTAGATTTGACTCCAAGATACAGGCAGAAGAATTTGAAATTGGAGATAAAGTTTGGGTACAAAGAAAAGACATTGAAGCCTCTCGCTCTGCAAAGTTTGAAGAGAAAAGAATAGGACCATTTATTATTAAAGAAAAATTAAATAATGGTGCCTATAAACTGTGTACAATAGATGGAATAACATTAAAGCAATATTATAATAGTGATCGTCTTGTCAGGGCAACCTATAATTGTCATTTAGAATTTCTAGGAAGAAATTTTTAAAACGGATGGAAACACAGCCTCAAATATTGTGTATAACAAACAATTCTTTAGAATTTATAAACATAGAAAATCGAATTTTTAATTCCGTGGAACGTTTACCACTAAGTAAAGTCGATCAATACCGATCCGTTTGAGCTGAAATTTTGACTGTATACCTATCGAAAGATTCCGCATCTTTTCTACTAAGCTTATCTTAGTACGAAAACACCTCCAGAACTCGCAAATCGTCTTGACGGCATTTTACTTTTGATCTACAAGAAGATTTTGGTCATGTGATCGATGTCCCGAATTTGTAATCACATGATAGACGTTGCGAAACGATGATAGTTTTATTTTTATTTATCTTTAGTTTAACATGTACAACCATATTTTTATTAGATTAGCCACCTTTGTTCTAAAATTAAAATTTCCAAAAACATTTCTCCTTTTTCCTTTTTCTTCCAGAAACAGAACTTTAATAATTTAAATGGAAACCCCTACACTTCAACCCCAAACCTTAACTGCGCTCATAGAACTTGTTAGACAATGGAATCAAGACCCCCTAGCACAACATAATGGTCTTGTTATTACAGGAAGTTATGTTACAGTAACTAATGGAGCTGAAACTTTACTTTCATTACAGTTTCCTACAGAAAATGTAGAACAAAACCAAGATTACCCTGAAGAGACAGAACTTGAACCAGAAATAGATGAAGAAACTTTCACACTTGAACCAGAAACTAGCAATGTTGACCCAGACTCAAGACCAAAGGTTACACTGGCTGCAATGATACAAGACTTAAATGAAGAGCAATCAAGTACTCCTTTTCGAACAGAACCTCTTTTAACTTTCACTTGGAAAGACCAAGCTATCAAAATTAAAAATCGATTTAGCCAGGAGATTCGTGGAAGCCAGAGAGAACAACAAATTAGAACTCTCGAAACTTGTTATTACTTGGGACAACTTTTAAAAGAATTTCAAGATAATTCCAAAGTCCTTAAAGAAATGAAGAACCTTTTCAAAGTCTCTCTTGGAAAAAGAAGAGCCTATAATTTATGGAAAGGAGCAAAATGGACATATCAACTTTTCCAACACCGAGACCCCTCCCTGCTTTATCGAACACAATATATTTCATTAAACAACTTGACTCGGTTGACAGCTGATAAGTTTGAAAAGTTATTAGATTCAGGAACTCATGGAGTTCGTTCTTAAAGGGGACAGAAATGTTATAGAATAGGTTTCTTGTTAGATACAGAGTAAAGCGGAGTTTTACAGTTTTACAGTTTTACAGTTTTACAGTTTTACAGTTTTACAGTTTTACAGTTTTACAGTTTTACAGTTTTACAGTTTTACAGTTTTACAGTTTACAGTTTTTACAGTTTTATTATTATCTTTATATTATTATTGTATTATTATATTATTTTATTACTCGCTTGAAAGATATATAAACCCTAGCTTTTTGACCTTCTACGCATTAGCTTTTAGCTTAGACTCAGATTCCCCTCCTCCTCCCTCTAACGCCTAAACATAGTTATATCTCTTGCATATTATTGTCTAAATAAATAAAATATATCTTTGATCAATAAATATACTCTTGTCATTTAATGAATATATACTGAACCGCTCTAGTGAAGTAATATTCCACTTCTACACCGCTTTATATCTTCTCTGACCCTTACAAGATCCCTGTTGCTGTGTGCTGTGTTGCAAGTACTATATTGAAGGCTATAGTCGCTTGTAACAATATATAACTTTTTTTGTACTAAGTTAACAACTTGTGTCAATTAATTAAAAGTTGTAGAGCTTTAGAAATGCATCTAATAGTAGTTAGATCATCCAAATTGGTCTAGTAAATGATGAGATATCATTGAAAATTATTGGCTAACTATATAAAATCTCTATATAAACAAATATTGTTTATATAGAGATTTTACATAGTTGGCCAATTGTTGTTTAACAATATCTTACCATCTACTGGGCTGATTTGGATAATCTAACTACTGTTAGATGTGCCTTAGTGAGCTTTACAACTTTTAATTAATTGATACAAGTTGTTAACTAAGTACAGAAAAAAGTTATATATATATGCATGCTACATTCTGTCTATATTACTACAAAAAACCAAAATCAATTATTTTAAGATAAATTTTTTTAACTTCAATCATATATATTGATCTAATTGTAAGTTAATAATCATTTATCAGTCAAAATATTAGGGATTCAGAATTAAGGTTCAGGTTTCTGATTTTGAATTAAATTACTGATATATTTATTTTGAAATCAATAATTCTTAAATCTTATTTATTTGATTTTTAAGCTTATTTATATAATAGCAATAATAATTAATACCTTATAATTGTAAATTTTTATTTGAAACTTAATATTTTTTATTTATATATTTTTAATTTAGTAATAATAGAATTTAATTTAAGAATTTTTAAAAAATTTAAGCAATAGCTTTTGTCTTTATCAATTTATTACAAAGTATTATTTGTAACAATACAAATATATTATTAATTTTTATAAAGTTTGGAGGTTTTATATATAATTAATAAAATAATTAAAAATAATTAAATATTAATTTAAAATTTTAATTATTAAAATTTACTATTATTTATAATAAAAAAAATTTAATTTTTAATATTAATATTTTTAATATCGGTGCACCACTAGGTGCACCTATGCACCAAAAAACTTAATGGTGCACTATTGGTGCACTATTAAATTTATATGTGCACCAGCAACCCTAATTAGAACCCCGAAATATATATAGATAGGTCAGGTTAATTATAGGGTTACTAAAAAAGGATAGATTTGCAAAAAAACTTCAAAAATAAGCAAAAAATTACTATAAATAAAAAAGATCTGCATAAAAACCTCAAAAATAAGCAAACTCATACCTGATCTATCTATGTATATTTCGGGGTCCTTATATATTTTATAATATTTACTAATGCTATTTATAATACTATTCTCATACAAAATGATTTGTATACCATGTTATATTATAATACCTGAATCAGTTAAGCATTTAAACATGATTAAATGATTAACTATTAATTGCTGATCTGGATAAGATCAGCACAATTTCTATATTAGGATTGGGAACAAAACTTCTATGATATTAACTAATGCTAAAATTGGTACCACTCCAATGAAAAGTATTTTTTTATTAAATTGATAAATCATATCAGTTAATTGAAATGTAAGCTCACTGAGACACATCTAATAGCAGTTAGATCATTCAAATCAGCCTAGTAGATGACAAGATATTATTAAAAAAACGATTAATCGACTATATAAAATTTTGTTTTTTTATATAGAATTTTACATAGTTAGCCAATCATTTTTCGATAATATCTTACCACTTACTAGACCAATTTAGATGATTGAACCATCGTTAGATGTGTCTTAGTAAGCTCTACAACTTTCAATTAATTGACATGAGTTGATAATAAAAAAACATTGAAGTAGTGCCAGATTTCTGTATAATAAAAGTTTATATTGTACTTATTCCCAGAATTCACTATTGTTCCAATATAGTAATTCTGCTAATCTTATCCAGAACATTAATTAAAAAAATTCTATACAAATTTAACATCTAATTATAAAATATTGAATAAACACAATATATTGTTATTATTATTTTTTTTAGGACTTTGGCAGTCTTGCCGAAATCTTATAGATTTATTATTACTAAAAATTCTTTTTTAATACATTTACAATCTCCAGACTTCAACCTCATTCGGCTACAAAATAAATTTTGTGCCCAGATGCAACCAGCCACATCAGCTTACGTATAAGCCAAAAAAAAATTCGTTAGCTATAGTTACAAACCAACTATGCTTCATAACCTACTCCTTCAAAAACTCCTTCTCTGAGCTTCTCATAAAGAAGAATAAAAACAAGGGGAAGATTAAAATAGGGGGACAAAACTAAATACCCGCCAAAATTAACCAAAAACCAAAATTATACATCCAAGAAAAAATAAAACAAAAAGAAAAACCAAAGAAAAAGCAAAGAAAAAATAGACTATGAAGGTATTAATAAGCGATAAAAATTATATAATACTGCGCAAGGAATCGCCTTGCCAAAGTATTATATGTACATAAAAGAAAACTAAAGGAACGTTCTAGAATTTATTTTCTGCAGATCAGCCTACTCCATTGCGCCATATCTCATTACACGTCCATTTCTGTTTATTCACCTGCATGCCTTCTTCCCGATTAGGATAGGAACAACAATGCCGATCTTTTGGAGGGGGTACGCCGAAATTCTCACTTTTCATCCAAAATTCAAGAAAAAAAGACTTCGAGCGAGAATATGATAGCAGGAGTATGGTCAAAAATATTTTTGTAGCCAAAACCTTTAGAGAGTGTATTGAAAAACTCATTTTTTTAGTTCACTACCTAGCCAAAATATAAAACCTTCATCGACGAAAGAGAACTTCCACAAAAATTTCTTGTACCAAGAGCACCCACTGCCAGTTATCTTGCACAACTGATGCTTCTGGCTTGCTTGCTAAATATATAAAGGAGACACCAGAAAGTTAAGCAAAAAAGGTTAACCTTTATAAAAACCAGTATTATATCTGCTTTATCTTTTACTAATAAAAATTTTTGTTTTTCGTTTGCTTAAAATTTTGGACAAGTGATCAACGAGAAGAGTTGGCAAGATAAAGTAT
The DNA here is from genome assembly GCA_003550325.1 of Gigaspora rosea. NCBI lineage: Eukaryota > Fungi > Glomeromycota > Glomeromycetes > Diversisporales > Gigasporaceae > Gigaspora > Gigaspora rosea. Next base: position 246,346 of record QKWP01000497.1, on the reverse strand, counting down.
TGCGTATGACAATATATTATTAAAATTTTATACTTGATTAATTATATTATATAATACTGTATATAAACTAAGATATAAATAATTTATTAGTTAGTATTAATAAACTGTTAAAATATTTCATTTTATAAAACTTCTAATATAATCTACTAATATATTGTTGAGCAGGTTATGATAAAGAATATCATCACAATTTAATAATTGTTTTATCACAATAGTACCAAAACAGCCTTAACCATATACAGTATCATATATTAATTTGTAAGAGTAAATCAAGTATCATACTGAAATTTTGTTACTTGTCAATAGCATTGTGCAGCTACCTTATTAAATTTTTGGCCCTAAATAAAATAGAAAGGCTGATTTCAAACTTAATTAATGTGAGTTAAACAAAAGATTTGGGAGTTTGGGTTTTAGTTCCAAATAAAGTAGTAATATTGTGGGTTAAAAAAAATTTGGGCATAACTCTAGATATCTTAGCTATAACAAAAAAATAAAACCTTAACATTTAGATTATAACTGCCAAACTTGGCATATATAATTTTTAATTGGTGAAAAATAAATTATTTAGTCAATTGATTTTATTATTACAATAACTAAAAAAGATGATCAAAAACTATAATAGTTGTGCTAAAATTTAATAACCACATTATGCAATAAAAATTTTTGACAAAACTACTATTAGTATTACTTAATTAATTATAGTACTTGTGCATGATCTCTATAATTAACTAATCACTTTGAGAAAAATGCTTGAGAACCCTTAAACTGTTAATTTTAATTTTAACTATTGATTTAATTTCAACAGGTAATTTAATTTTAAGTATTGATTTAATTTCAACTATTGATTAATTTCAACTGTTAAAATTTTTAAAATTAAAATTTAATTTCACCACCATCTATATCTCTAGCAACAGCTCTGGCAATATTATAGTTAGTATATTAATAGAGGGTATAATAAGCTTTAATAGTCTTTTGGGTATAGTGATTAGCAGAATATAAAGCTTGGTAGTGATTCCAGAAAGTGCGAAAGGCTTAAAAATAAATGGTAAGTGAATAGCAAACACTACAAGATAAGTCAGGGTTAACAATTTGTTGGACTTCTACAGCAAGGATAAAGTAATGGCTGGCATTATGGACTTCAATTTGTTCTAAATAGATTTGGTAAGCTCTATTTATATAGAGATCTAAGAGGTTAGTTAATAAACTTTACAGTTCAAAATTTAAGTTAAATAGGGTTGGGTTTTTATGATAAATGTTAAGAAAAAAATAAAATGCAAATCTGATTCTAAAACAACTAATTTAAAACAAACAAGTGCTACAAAACAGAGGGTTCAAGTAGAACCCCGAAATATACACAGATAGGTAAGGTATGAGTTTGCTTATTGTTGAGGTTTTTTATGCAGATCTTTTCAATTTATAATAATTTTTTGCTTATTTTTAAAGTTTTTTCTGCAGATCTTTCCTTTTTTAGTAACCCTATAATTAACCTGACCTATCTATGTATATTTCGGGGTCCTGTTCAAGTATGTCCTTCTGAATGAATCTCTTTCAATTCAACAGGAAAATACTAGTGTAACAAATGCAAGAGTCTTCAAGTATACCTTATTGAACAAATCTCTTTTAATTAGACAAGAAATCCAAATCCAATTGCTTAATTAAAGGAGTAGAAAGAAAGAAAAGGAATAAACAAAGGGATATTCTTGCAGAAATAGGGAAAAGGGGGTCCTAATATTTTAGTTGTTTTAAATGATTTCTGCTAGAAGGCACCAAAATGTTACAAGTGACTATAGCCTTCAATTTAGTACTTGTAATATAGCACATAGCAACAGGAACCTTATAAGGGTCAGAGAAGATATGAAGTAGTATAAAAGTAGAATATTACTTCACTAAAGCAGTTCAGTGTATATGTATTAAATAACGAGTATATTTATTGAATAAAGATATATTTTATTTATTTAGATAATAATATTTAAGAAATATAATTATTTTTAAAAATTTTAGAAAAGAGGAGGAGAATCTAAGTCTAGTATGCAGAAGGGTAGAAAAACTAGGATTTATATATTTTTTTGTAAAACCCATAAAACTAATAAAACTATATAATAAAATTAATAAAACTAATAAAACTAATAAAACTCCTGTTGCACAATTGTGTTCTATATTTTATACCTATTTGTTTTACAATTGTTATTCTTTGGAATATTCTTGAAATAGAATAATAGAACTATTTTATAATACTATAATTTTTTAAATTTTACTATAATAATTGAAATGAATGTTTGCTTCAAGTAAACTTGTTTAGCACAAAAAAAATATTATATCAATATATTTTATTTTATTTTCCTTAAAATTTATATCAAAGATGCTTAATTTTGAATTTTGATAAAAATTTTCAAAATTAAGCATTTTTTTTAAATTTTTAAAAAAAATAAAATAAAATATGCTAATTTAAAGTCTTTTTTAATGCCAAACAAGTTTACTTAGTGCAAAAAGTTATAATCAATTAGTAAAATTTAGAGAATCATAGAAATTTGTATAATTTTATTTATAAAATTATACATATTTCTATTATTCTCTAAATTTTACTAATTGATTTTAACTTTTAGCTCTAAGTAAACTTGTTTAGCACAAAATATTACATTTAGAGTTAATACCTCTATCTGGATATATTTTTCATATCTGGATTAATTCAGTTTTATTATAGTATATATCCAGACTTAAATTTAAATATGGATTTATTTATATCCAGATATAAAAACACTATGTCATATTATATCACATAACATAGTATATATCCAGATATATAAATCTGGATAGAGGTGTTAACTCTAGTTAATATATTTTATTTGTTTAAAAATTTATGCCAAAAATGCTTAATTTTGAATTTTTGATAAAAATTTTCAAAATTAAGCATCTGTTCTTTAAATTTTAAGAAAATAAGTAAATATACCAATTTGATGTATTTTTTGGTGCTAAACAAGTTTACTTAGTGTTAGAAGCTATGATCAATTAGTAAAATTTCTTGTAAAGTAAGATTTTTAATAATTTTATTAATAAACTATACAAAATACTATGATTCTCTAAATTTTACTAATTGATTTATACTTTTCACTCTAAGTAAACTTGTTCAGTATCAAAAAAAGATATATATATATATTAGATTCAAACTAGTTAGCATACTTTGTACTAGCCTGGACCAAACTTATAATTGAGTTTAAATTTAGTATGAAGTTTGAAATAATAAAATTTAGAGTTTGAATCTGTTCTGAACCAGACCAAACCTGAACCCAAATCTAGAAGCACTAGTTCATATGAATGCTAGACTAAATCTGAACATGTTCATGAACTTATGAACTGAACCTGAACTTAACCTGAACCAGCTCTAAATGTTCAATACTGAACTAAACCTGAACATGTTTTAAAAATATCAGGTTCAGGTTCAATATTGAATCTAAACCTGAACCTGAACTTGACCTAAGTTCAGTTCAGTTCAGGTTCATAGGAACACTATCTCAAACTGTCAATTATCTGTATTTTTGTTTCTATATCAATACTATTTTGTAGTAAAATTATAGAGAAGGGTATAAAAATAAAAATAATTACAAATAAGGTCCTAAGTAAAAATAATTGCATATAAGGAATCAAATTTTGAAAAATTTGCAATTAAAGATAGTGATAGTGGTTTTTTGAATGTTATCACTATATATGTACTACTACTTTATAAATTTTATACTATACTCACTTTTTGCTTACCATATTTACTCGAAATAATACACATGGGCATTATTTCAAAATTTGCATTTTCTTAAAATAGCATGCTAGTTTCGAAATAACACCCATGTGCATCACAATATAATGCACGCTCTAAATGCTGAATTAATAATCTTTTAAAATAATGAATTCAAATAACAAGCAGAAATAAGAATTTTTTAGTCAAAAAATCTGACTTAGATCAAAAAGGCTATATATAAAATTAAAATACAGGTTTTTATGCATTACATATATATAATGCACAATTTTTTAGAAATTAAACCTTTACCCAAAATAACGCCCATGTGTGTACTTGAAATAACGTGCATCCCCTCAAAATAATGTGCAGGTGCGCATTATTTTGAGTGAATATGGCAATAAAATTTCTTTTAATCAGTTCAACTAGGTTAAGTATAAAATTTATTAGTATTGTAAATAATGTTATACTAGGACTAGTTATGACACATAATCACATTTCATAAAGATTACTTTACATTAATCAAAGTTATTTTGGACTCATTTGTATTTGTAGAAAAAGTTTAAATTAACTTCTAGAAATTGGCAAAAATAGTTATAGCCTTTGCATGCAAAGCACTAAAAGAATGAACAAAATACTAATTAAAACATATTGACATTTTGGAATATTATAAATAAATTCAAAATAAATTATTCTGACATTTATATTAAAATTTTGAAAAAAATTGTGGTATTGAATTATTTTAGAAAAATTACATATAAGGGCCTAAAAAATGAAAATAATTACATATAAGAGTCTAAAAAAAATTATTATATATAAGGGCCTAAAATTTGAAAATATTACAATCAAGTGTTCAAATTTGTCGATTGTAAGTTTTAACATTAAATATAATTTTCTTTTGGTAGTTAAACAGAATACACATTGCTCTGATTATACTGATATCTGATTAAAACGATATCATAATAAAATTTTTGTGAATTTATGCATCGGGACCCACTCAACTTAAAATTATTTATTTATAAAGGTCTAATTTTTGAAATATTACAAATACGGGCCCAAGTAATTTTGTATTATATGAATTAGTGGCTTAAGCAAGATCTCTGTTTTAGCTTACTTGTACTGTATGTGCATACGTACTTAACTCAAAATTATACTTCCAGCGCATAAGAAGTGTCGTCGTTACTTCATATTAATAAATATCATATATTCAATCTATGAGTATAAAACACAAGGAATTTCATCTTGATTTCCTAACAATTACTTATAAAATCATCTTCATCTTCGATTGTAAATATATCTTTATGTCAAATTTACTAAAATAGAAAATATCCACTTACCAGAAGACCAAATACTTGTAGAAAATGTGGTGAAAAAAGCCATAATATACGAACTTGTAATCAAAGACATAGGCAGAAAAAAATTAATTTACAATACTAATGGAAAATTCATTCTTGTAAATGCTGCCTTTATCCTATACATTTAAGAGTAGGGTGAACGTAGATCATTTTTCATATGATCTACGTACTATATTAGAATTTTATATAGTAAATAAAAAAATGCTTCTGATAAATTTTTTAAGATCTTGACCAATTTGTATAAAATTTATATTATAGGTAGTTTTAAATAGTTTGTTTATAATAATGAAGTTGCGCAATATCCATTGCTTTAAAAAAAATCAACTTAATATATAATTAAATTTTTGTAGGACGTTATATGATTTTTGTAGATTGTACAAAGAATTGATTGGTCAGATCATATGATGTTTACATGTAAATTGGTTATACAAAGTTGATTTACAATTGATTTGCGTGCACTTATTTGTGTGAGTGATACAAACCCAAAAGGGAAATTAGCCAATCAGAGAACGTAAAATGTGATGATCCCAACACGTGAGCAAAGCAAAGAAAAACACAAAAAAAACCGTAAAAAAAGAAAATACAAGAAAACGAGTGTATAAACCTGTTTTGGTGCACTAATTAAAAATGACGGAAATGAAATTTTACATATAATAGGCATCACTTTAACCCTATAGCTTCTAACATTAAGACCCTAACCCTACCCTAACCCTAAATTTTTTATTTCACGAACTTAGTTTATTTTTATGTTGAATTTCCTTTTTAGGTTTGTATCACTTGCACAAATAAGTAACCGCAATCGATTTTATATGAAATTGGAAATTTGTACACCCTACCCTTAAAAATTATATTGAAATGTTTCACTAATTCAATATAAAGATCTTTTTTTTAAAATGAATTTTATAATTTTTTTTTTAAGTTTAGAGGCCGTGTGCTATGACTGGGATTTTATTATGAGTTATAGTGACGTAATATTTGTTACATGAATGAGAATACAACTAGCCACATGTGCACTTTTGGTGCCTAATTTAAGTAGTCCGCCCGCAGGTTCTACACTAGCTGCCATACCTACAACCCAACTACGGGAATTGTCTATTTAAACCCTCTGGTTCATGGTCCTCCCTATTACTACTGACGCACTACATTTAATGCAGATATTGTAGGCCACAACCCTTTTAGATATCGACGACCTAAGGGCTACTTTACCCTCGCACAAGAGCCTACCGGAACAAATTCCATGTCCCATACATGTACCATTGCCCGGATTGGTAACCGAGGCTACCTGCCCTTTATTAGGTTCGTTCCGATCAAAGTATCCGCCTTCTCTGGCGCATACCATAAGGACCGATTTTCACTACCTCCTAACTCGGGTCTTGTTAAATGGGTTCTTGTGGGTTTTTTCCAGTTCCCTGGATTTGCGATGTAACACATACATCATTGCGCCTGCAGGCTCCCATTCAAGATGGTGGAACCAAGGTTACAGGTTTAGCGCCCAACTGCTCATAAGCCACAATCATCGAATGCAGATTTAACTCCAAAACGTTGCCAGTGGGATTTGAACTGTCAACCTGCCGCTTGGGGGTGACACCTTGACCACTTCTCTAAGGCGCCACACCTCTTTAATGAATTTTATAATTATTATATTCTTTACATATTTCTTTTTTCAACAAAAAAAAATTAAAAAATTAAATAAATAACATAAATGCTTACTTCGCAATTTCATGTGAGATGGGTGATTGTTGCAATATTATAGCGGCGATTCTGTGATTACATTAGTAGTGATGCGTTCCGCTCGGCTAACAGCTTGATAAAACAGAACCAAGCCATATTTTAGCTTAGTCATTTTTAGCTGAACCATTTTTTAGCTAGCTGTTCAAGAGCCAATGGCTCTAAATTGTATTGTTAATGTTGTGGAAATTTATTTTCAATTGAATTTAGTGTTAATACATGTAAAGATATTTTCAGTAATTAATAATTTGCGAATGTGCAAAACAGCAATAGTATAAAAACATATTATTTAAAAAATCTTTTAAAAAGCACTTTTTTTTTAAAGAAAAAAAATCTTTTAAAAAAAATCTTTTAAAAAAAAATTGGCTAAAAAATAAAATAAATAAAAATCAGATTTTTAAAAAGTGTTAGCTTCGAAACTTAATGCTGTATTCCAACCATAAACCAGTATAAATAAGAGGTGTACATGCTGCAAAGAGTCTGGTGAGTTTTGAGAATTAATACACAAAAGGACGTTAAGATCTATTTGGATGAGAAAGTACCAAAACGGAAAAAATATTTATAACAATAGTTTACGAAATATTGCAATATATTGTTATAGTTTATTTATAAATATGAAGGGATAATATCAATATAAAGTTATAGTTACGGCATATTATATAATGTAATCGGCTCACGCCTTTAAACGGCGCACGTAACATAAGCTGAGTCGTTAAATAGCTCGGTCAAGCAAATTGGTTTACGGCTTTGCAGAGCCGTTTTGCATCACTATACCGTATTTGCAATGTTTTCAATATTTTTAAATTGGGCCTTCAATCATAATTATTCCAAATTTGGGTCCCAATATATAAATTCCCCTAAAAAAAGCCTGCGATTATTTCGTGGTTTGTTATTCTTTGCGCAGATAAAATTTACAAAGCGATTACGTAACTGATTTTGTTGCGATAGGCGCATTTAGATTAAAGATGTTTAACGAAATTTTTTTTGCGATGACGAAATGGTTTCGTCATGGTTTCGTCATGACGAAACCTTGATGATTGACGAAACCCCCGACGATTGACGAAACCTATGACGAATTGACGAAATCTATGACTAATTGACGACGAATTGACGAAACATATGACGAATTGACGAAACCTTGACAAACCTTTAACAATTGATAAACCTTGATAAATCGATTCAGGAACCCTTTAGCATAATGATCTTGGATACACTAAATCTTAAATTGTTTCAAAAAATGTTATTTCATTATAAGGTTTCATTGGCTTTTTTCTTTTTTCTTCTTTCGCACCTCACGTGTTCAAATTTATGTCGGGTTGATTCGGAATATGCACGCGTTTGTTTTCGTCGATTCCGGATAAACCCGACATAGATTCCGAACACGTGCGAAAGAGGGAAGAGAAGCGAAAATACTTGAAAACTAATGTTTAAATCGACCTTGGTGCACTAATCAAAAATGATGGGAACGAAATGTTAATATAATGTGCATCAATCTATCGTTGTAGTCTCCAAAAACAACACCTTAACCCTAAACTTCTATCTTTACGCGCTTTGTTTATTTACAAAATTTAATATTCTTTTTTGATTTGTTATTCGTAAATAAGTAAAATCACGATGGATAACGAGAATGTAATAGATATGTTAATATGAATATATTGTTATCCAACCTATATTGATTCTCTATCGCTGCATTATCGCCTGTTCTGTTAAAACAACGTTTTTTTTAGCTCTTATTGTTATCGTTATTGACCGCGACTTTTCCTATGGAATTGCCTAAAAGGTTAATTAGGTTATATTCTTTTGTATATGACCCTTTTGCGGGTTATTAAAACAACTTCTTAATTTTTATAAACGCGGTAATTAACTCTATCTTGTATGAATATAGCTCATCAGTATAGCTGCAAACATTTGAAAGGTCTGAGGTAGTGACGTCACTACGTCACTCTTACGTCATATAAAATTGAGATAGTGACGTCAATACGTCACTCTATACCCCCTGCCTTTTGTTAATTGATGTTCTAATGTCTGCGGCTCTACTCATCAGGTTTCGTCATAGGTTTCGTCAATTCGTCATAGGTTTCGTCAATCGTCAGGGGTTTCGTCAATCGTCAATTCGTCAATTGGAAGTCACCTGTCGAAATGGTTTCGTCATTCGTCAATGACGAATGATTCGTCATTCGTCAGGCATCTTTAATTTAGATCACGCATACTCGGATAAAGACTAAACTGACTGCTGAGAAATCATATCAATTTAATTAATCAATTACATGATGATATGGTTGATGATTATACAAATTAGGGTACGCGTATAAACGCGAAATAACGCGCAGGGGGGATTCCTGAATTTAGTTCAATTTAAGCCGAAATTCGAAATTACACCCCTGCGCGTTATTTCGCGCTTATAGGTAGCTGCGCGACGCAATCGCAGGAACGTATAAAGCACATCTTAAAATTAAAATTTTCTGAAATTGAATTTATTATTTACATTATTCTGTTTTCTTTTTAATGATAAATGTAAGTCATATTAGTACTATTTACACGCCAAATAGACTCGATTATGCTAAGTGATTTATTTATTATAAAGAAAAAGAAAAAGAAATCCGTTACTGGAAGTTTCGCAACCAATAACAACGCATCTGACTTTGAATTTACAACCTGAGCCCCTTTGTTGTCCAGGTTAGCACGTTAAATTCAAAGTCAGATGCTTTTTTAATTGTCATGTAAAAACGATCACCCTGTGATCCTTCAGATCAAATAAAACCGTTATTGGTTGCTACGCATCCATTAACTATATAATATAATTAATATTAGAATAAATTAGTTTTAAAAGGGGTTAAAACTCATTATTATTGTGGACTAAATAATATTATTGATTCTTTTGCAATAAAATAAAACAATCGACACATAATAATAATAATAATAATAATAATAATAATAATAATAATAATAATAATAATAATAATAATAATAATAATAAAGTAAAAAAAAATAAAAATTAAAAAAATATATAAATAGATAAAAAGCGAAAAAAAATGAATTAAAATATGCTCGCCTAAATATTAAATGCTAGCTAAATTTTCAGAATACATTCGAATGTTCATATATATTTTAATAATTTTACATTCACCGCGTAGAAACATCCGTATTTGTTTTTCGGCAACAGCAGGAATCTGGTCGGGTATTTTGTCTAACCCAATCTAACAAGAAGATAGTTACCACTATTTTTTTTTAAAAAAAAAAAAAAAAAAAAATCATAAACTTGCGTTTTTCGTGACCGCCATGACAGATTATTTCGTAAAATTTTCGACATTAAGCATGAACAATAAAGAATATCTTTATAAATATCAATGAAAATATCAATGTAATTATTAATAATTATTATTTTCGTCATTTATGGAATGTGCAATTTTTATTGTCATTATTAATAAATTATATAATACGTAATTGTTATCAGTACGTACGTAGTTTATTACATTGCTGTGATCTGCATCACGAATTGACCTGGGTCATTTCACGATCGGTGAAAATCAAGAAATAACACGTATCAATTCAAAATCGACCTGATTTCGTTTCATCTCAAAGTAACACGAATATCAAAGCACAGCCATTAACATACGCCCAATCAAATGCAAGATTTTTCTGACACCATTTTAGATGGCGGTTAATCATATATTCCGTTATGCAAGCATAACTGCTGAATGAGCTAAGAAAACTCATAAAAGCTTATTGTCACTAATGATTTATTCTAAAATACATCATCTTATAATTTTGAAAAATTTTACATTTCTATTGTTTTAACAAAGATTGGTTTTTTTTTTAAATTTATTATAAATATATCCTGTGTAATTTTGAAAAATTTTACATTTCTATTGTTTTAACAAAGATTGGTTTTTTTTTTAAATTTATTATAAATATATCCTGTGTAATTTTGAAAAATTTTACATTTCTATTTTTATTGAATATATTTAATTATCAATCATCTATTATAGCACAAAAATTGTTTTTTTTTTTAATATTTAATAAATATCCTAAATTAACTAAACAATCTATTGATAATAATTAGTTCAATGATTTAATATCAATCTTACAATCACTATTATATTCATGCCAGTATGACATTGCACTAATTAGTGCATAATAATTAGTAAGGCATGCAAAAACAACAAAGAAGTGAAAAATTTGATGGGAAGATCCCTATTATATATGACGTTTAAACGTATTTTAGTATTGAAATTAAATTTTTTTTCCTAAAAAAAAACAAATTTTAAAATAACATACCCATATATCAAATGTTCCAGGAGAAAGTTTCTCAGGTACCCTTAATGGATATATACATAATTTAGTATATTTAAATAAATCACATTTATAAACAAATAATCTGCGAGAATAAATGCCTTGATCCATATATAAGCGCTCCCACAAAATAAATCGTAATAGTTATTAGCATCCATTTGAAGGAAATAATATTATTGCATATATTGACCTAAATATATATATATAGACAATAATTAATTTATTATTCCAAATAAAACAACAAAAAGATTTTTATCAAAATTATACCCCATAGAGTATAAGGGCGTGGATGATTGGGATGACTACGCTGGCACCTTCAAATCGTATAAGTAATGCAATTATATACCGTTATAGATAAACTTCACATAATGTTTCAATAATGCACACAAAAATGAATGCTACCACAAGAAAATGACTTTCAGGTTTTCAATTATATGCTGGTGTGTGAGTGTGATAAACTATGTTTGACAAAACTATATTATTAAGGATTTTTTTTGAATTTAATGATCAGGATAGTGATCAAGGTAGTGACTGGGGTTATTTATCACTTTTTATATATAATCTAATAATAAAGAATGACTTATATGTTTTTAGATGTCTAGAACGAATAGCTTTACTTTTTTCAATTATTTTAGCATAAATCGATTCTTAAACACCTTTATAGCAAAGTTACGTTAAAAATTTTGTATTCTAGTATTAAACTTTTTGCCCATAATTAAAATACGTCTCTTAGTATAGTTTACAGAATTTTTGTAAAGTGTCAACTTGAAATTTATATATTAATGTTAAAAAAGTTTCAACGTAACTTTGTTATATAAAGGTAAAATTATTAAGAAAAATCAAGCTATTCGCTCTAGACATCTAAAAACATACAAGTCACTCTTTACTATTAAATTATATATAAAAAGTGACAAATAATCCCAGTCACACTACCTTGATCACTATCCTGATCATAAAATTCAAAAAAAAAATCTTCAATAATTAATTTTTCTATGGTACCGCATATAGTTTTGTCAAACATAGTTTATCGCACACTCCACTGTACCGTACACTATACTTAATAAATCAGATAGATTGTGTCCGGTACAGAATATAAACGAAAGCCAACAATCCTATTTTCTTTTTTGCAGCACTCAAATACTACAAACCTAATGCGAGAAATAGTGTAGTACGAAACCATCGAAATTCAGGTGTTCGAAATCGAACAGGAACAGCTACAGAAATCTGAAATTGATATAACAAATAAATTAATCAAATTAAAATTAAACATAAAATATGTGCACATAATTTACAGACCGTTGCAATTCCAAGAACGCTAACCAATGTAATATAAATAATACTTATCGTTCTATTACAATAAAAAGCTACAAATAAATGATTTAAATTTATGGATTATTTTTTGATCAGATATCTTGGCAACCACATGACCAAATTCAATGCTGCTGAATCAAGTACTGTGGAAGCTTCTAAGATAGAGGAATTATAATGACAATGAAGAAAGCTTTACGGGTTAATCACCATAGTATGAAATAGGGATTACTGATCCACTATTAAAGCGGTTTTCCAATGAATCAGTTATTGAAGATATAAGAAAAAAAAAAACAAAAAAATAAAAAAAATGAAATATTTACATGCTTAAAAATACTATTCCACAATAATCACATCTATTCCAGTTCGCGCAAACCTATAAAAATATACAATATTGTACGTGGGTAATATATCAAAAAATTATATTACAACTTCGTACATAACACTAATTACCATTTCAGAATGACACATAAAAGAATGAAATAATGTTGAGAAGGTTAGGCACAATAACACACCCGCTAAAAAGCTATATTGAACTAAGAAATCCCAAGGTGTTATTGAGGGATATGCTGATAAAGAGAAGGATGTTGTAATTGATAATATTATAAATATAAGTGCGCCAGTAAGATGAGACCAAATATTAACTTTTAGGAATAAATTTTGATTATTTAATTATCATTAATGATAACATTGTTGATAATAATAATAATAATAAAATATATATGCACACCACTTTCGTTATGAAGATAAAATAAAGATCGCATGCATTTAATATATGAATAAGTTGGTCTTCGGTAGCCTACAAAAGTTATTTCATCATACGATCACCAATATATTTAAAATACTGTAAAAAATTTGTTATAATGTATATTGTGTAATCGTACCAGTAAAAATATCAACATTGTCTTTCAACCAATGAGGAAGCTCACTAAAACTACAGGTTAAAGATCTATTTTCTGCATCAAAATTATCCTCTACGCAATCATTATCATTCACAAGTGACATTTTCTCGCTGGTTAAATTTGGTGACAATTTTCGCCGAAAGAGAGGCATCTGGAATAATTCTGATCATTTAATTTCAAAATAAAAGAAATCTCAAATAAATGCTACAAACAATAAATGATTTTCGAATAATCGGAAATGGAAAATTGCATTTATACTTTATGAAACTGTCTTACGTTACTTATAATCCAAATCCGATTTAAGTATAGTTTCACACGTTTTTGAGATAAGATTTTATGTACTACACTGGTCTTTATTTTTTCTGACCATATTTTGGGGTAGATTTTTCTATTAACAATTTCGATATTGTAACATGCTCGTGCATATAAAATTAGAAAACATTCTTTTTAATTTTAATGCACTAAAATGTCTGCCGTTACAAATATAATTATTTCTTTTTTAAGTCTAAATCTATCAACTTTCTGTGTGACATATATAATTGCTAAACTTGGGCAGATTCCAAACCTTAAAAAAATGATTGTTTAATAACACAAAAAATTATCGTTATTAATAAATAAAGTTGATTAGCCTTAAAAAGGCTTTACAATAACTGTAATATCTCAAAAATTTAATAATTTATTTTAAATAATGTACTGTAATATTCATGATTTTTGACTAGCAATAAACACAATATGTGTCCGTAACGCCAACAGCACAAAGAACAATTTAATACGTATGTACGTACGTATACGTAAATGGTTTAGCACCATAGCAGTAAAATCTATCATTATAGTAAATGTAATCGACCTTAACCTTTGATGATAAGTACTTACATGTACCAGGAACGGAGTTTCACGGAAGTGAAACGGTGTGTATGGTTTACAGCCATCTTCGATGATGTACGCCCGCGATCTCTCGTATTTGGTTGGTCGGCGTGATCCTTTTCTATTTTAACGGGCATTTTCAGGATTCTGCGCATTTTCACAGTTTCATTTCCAAAATGAAGTGCTAAAGGTGTATATTGCATCGTTGTATACAAATAAAGCTAATGTAGATTTTCATTTATAAGATTAACATGATATAAATTAATTGGCAAGATTGTAATTTGATATTGCCGTTTTGTCGTAATTTGATATGTGTAATATCGGATTGCCGAAAAACTGCAATGAAACATAATTAAAAGTTTGGAGGTCTCTGACATATTGAGAAAGCACAATGAAATGTTGAGGAAGAACATCAAAAGTATTAAACATCTATTAAACGCCTATACCGTCAAAGTTCTATGTCTGTCCATGTTAAAGCTCTATAATTGGAAAGACATCTGTCTACTTTTTTATAGGTTGATTAGTCGTTACGTTTTCATTAGATTAATTCACCGAAAGTTCATTTCACTGATAAAGAAATTCTGGTCATTGTCGTTAGGGTTAAGCTTAGAGTTAGGGTTAAGATTAGTGCAATTCTTAAAAAAAAAACTAGTTGGCGAACTACAGCTGTCGCATAAATTTTGGGACAAACTAAAAATTTGCTGTTTCCCGAAGTTCTTTCGGTTAATCCTAAAAGCCACCTAATACTTTGTTGTCTTTAGAAATTCATTCTGAAAAAAATAGGGATGTAATTTCCGAGAACTAGATGATTCATAAGACGAAACCGAAGGGATTTCAGAAAATGAGTTTGTCCCAGAATTTATAAGAACAGAAATCATCGGTAAATTAATCTTGTCAGTAATTACTTGTCGGTGAAATGGCATGAATCCGAATTATTGTAATATGATTTGTGGTGATATGTTTACATTTTACATCATTTAATTATTATAGCATATCCGTAATTTAATTAATTAAAGCACATATGTAAAGCATAATCCAATAATTACAATTATTGATAGCATCGACCTTACATACAGTACCATGGCTCTTATTCATGAACTCTTTTTCTGTTTTTTTTTTGGAGATACTGTATACATTGGACACTAGTGTATATGCTTGTAAATTCAATTCAGTAAGTATAATTTATCAATTAAATCTCCAATATAACCTATTATCCCTCCGTTCCTGGTTTTAGCGCAACTATGTTGCGCAGCTACCTTATTTTTAGATATTTTGTAACGGTTTTTGCTTGCGTTTTGTTTGGATAACCCTGCCGATTATCAAATCTACTTTAGTCATGGACATTTATACAAAACAAGATCATTATTTTTAGGGATGTTAAACCGTTTAAAATAGATTGTTTGGTTTCCGAACTGGCAGTGCACTACATAAATCAAATCAAACTAGTTTTTAACACGAATTTAGATAATCTTTTTTCAATATCCGATACGTAGTTTCAATACCCCGATAAGTAAAAAGCGAAAATATGATATAACCTACTATACTTTGAGAAGCATTTTATTTTATTTAAAGCATACAAATTCTTGAGTATTTATACGATACAATAATTTTACGTATTTAATATCTTGGAATAAATTAAATGATTCATTACAATTATTATCGCTATATGACAAAAAATTTAATATAGCAACAGGTAAGATAAATTAAATAATTACAATAATTTTACGTATTTAATATCTTGACAATTTTTATCGCTATATGACAAAAATTTAATATAGCAAGATAAATTAAAGAATTCCAATAATTTTACATATTTAATTTCTTGGAAATAAATTAAATGATTAATTACAATAATTATCGCTATATTACAAAAATTTAATATAGCAAGATAAATTAAATATTTCCATAATACGTATTACTCCCGTGAAGAAACCTAGCTAGTTAATCACGTGTCTCATTTAATAAACAAATAAACGAACTAGTTCCGCCGTTTCAATCTTGGCCATAACGGTCTGAATTAAAAGCTCAGTCAAATTAGTTCAGGCCAAACGACTTAACATCCCTATTCATTTCCTTATTAAAATTTGCTTACATCAAACATCCAACCAATCAAATCCGAACCGAGCCTAGAACTTATAAACTTGAGCTGAGCTTGAACCTGGAATATTTGTTCGAGTCTGAATTCAGTTCAAAGCTTATGAACATGTTCAGATTCAATTAATAACTAGTTAACTGAATGACGTCATCGCGCAAATAGTAGTTAGATTTGAATGTTTAATACGATAAAGAAACATGCAATTTATTATTAACTCAATTAAAAATATAAAGAGAAAGGAAATTCAATCATTCTTACCAGGAACGGAGTGATATTGAGATTTCACGTAGTGTATGGTTGTATTGCAAATTAAATGGTGTTCGTACGCAAAATCTTGCATCTTATTGGATAAATGCATATAGCGAAGCAAGGGTATAAATGCATGTAGAAGCTTCGCATGTTGCCTTTTCAAATCCGATATAACACTCGCTCCTGTACTTTGTGTCGCATAAAATTGTTAGTCCAACTTTTAAAGTGCGATACCTGATTCTGTAATTTATTTTCTCATGCGTCTTCGTCTCTTAATTGCTGTTTTGATTGCCATTATACCATATATATATATAACTAGAAGATTATAGTTAAAGCTCTGAAAATTTAAAATTTTGACAGTAATTATTAACTGGTAATAAAACGAAGACATTTCATAGGGCTAAAGCCTTACGTATTGCTGTAGGTTTTGAATTTAACTAAAAGCCAGTACCGTAAGTATTTTCTGCGTCATTTCTGAATTTATGTGATTCTGAATTGACATGTGTTATATGTGAATCATGAAATGACATATTTTATTATAGAATCGGCATCCATTTACCAATTAATATAATAATAATAATATAAAGTAAAGAAATAAAAAAATAAATAAAAATAAAAAGCAAATAAAAATGAATTACTATATGCTAAATATTAAATGTTAACAAAATTTTCAGGCATTAAAAGAATACATTTGAATATTCATACATATTTTAACAATGTAATTAATAATTTTTGCATTCCACGCATAGAAAACATTCGCATGTTTTCGGCAATGGCAGGAATCTGGTCGGATGTCTCGTCTAACCCGAATCTAATAATAAGATAATTACTACAATTTTTTTTTTTTTTTAAAAAAAAAAATATACAAAATATATACATATTGTCACGGGCAAAAGACAGATCTACGAAATTGGGCACAGTAAATTTGTGACAGAAGAAGTAAACGCCACTGCAATTGAGGCTAAATATTTACACTCACGGGTAAGGCTTGTCGGCCGAATAAAATAAACAAACAAACGCGAAACTCAAACAAGTACGAAACAACAGAAAAATCAAGATGTAATTACAAGTGGCTGCAATATAAAATATTGCAATGAGCGAAGTAAAGCCTTTTTATGCTTTAATTATTATTGTAAACCCCTACGTTAGAATTAGTTTCTTAAATTCTCTTAAGTTAATTGCCCTTAAGCCCCCGTGAATTCTTTTAAAATAGTGGAAGTTATAAAAGCAGTGAGATTTTGCTGTTGTTAAAAAGCATCCTACGGGATTCCAACCTTTAATTAATAATAATAATATTTAATAAACTCCCTTGATAAACTCTCTTGATTAAATAAAATTAATACCAAATCACCAACGTCACCGTCACGCCTCTGGCGAGTTGCCTTCTGACATAAAACCTATAATTTCGTGCATAAATAATAAAACGTACGATTCACCCGTAACAATATAAATTTACCTTTTTTCAGGTTTTTACATGACCGTCATACTCAGCCTGGTGGGTAGCGCAGATTATTTCGTAGAATTTTAGACGTAACAAACTTGCATCTTCAAGTTATTCCTATCTTGCTTAAGCATGTGGTGCAGCTCTTCTGTTACGCCAATATAAAGGTTTTAGCTTGAATTTCGGGCTACACTGAAGATCAGAATTTTTAGTATATTTGGACATTCATTATAACGAATTTCACGAGTCACGAAGCAAATCAATAAAGTGTTGAAGAAGAAATATGTAATACAAGACGATAAAGATCGATTCGAATATAAAAAAAAAATGAAGCATGAAACAATAAAATAATTATCGTTATAAATATCAATGAAAAAGACAATGCAAATATCAATGTAATTATTATTAATTTTATTATAATCATTGATAAAATGCGCGATTTTATTGTCGTTACATTGCTGTGGTCTCATGATCTGCATCACGAATTGACCTACGCACTTCAGAATCGACGTAAATTCGAAATGACGCGGACCACTTTATCTCTTTTCCAATTTCATTCATGTTTAATGAAAATGAATTCTTAATTCAAAAGAATATTAAAATTTTAATGAACATCCTTAATCAGGTTAATGCCTTAAATAAATTAATAAAGGACAGGATAATTCTATGCCAATCACCCAATTCGAGACTCAACCCATTTTTATATCATAAGTGCGAATGTCAATATCACATGTTCATACTGACAGCCACGTTATACACAAACTCAACTGCTTACGATGATTCCGACACAATATGGGGTGTTACATATTAAAACAGCCCATTTTTACAATTTTTTGAAAATTGAGTTTTTATCAAATTCATATAAATTTTAATACGATTGACATTTTTTAATTATAAATGAAAGTCGATTTGCATAATAAAAAATCAAGATAACGTAAAAGAAAAATTACATAAGACTGCGAAGTGCCAACACATCACGAGATTACCCGATAGTCCCCTGTTGCCTTTAACCAATCAAAATCGTGAAATTTGATAATCCCGGATCAGTTCGAAAATCAAAACAAATGATTAAACTCAATTATCTCAAAATAAAATAAAAGTAAAAATGGGCTGTTTTAATATGTAACACCCCATATTATTCCTATTTTTTCCGGGAGCATAGTTTTAATGACGCGCAACTAATGTAAAATGCAATTATCAAATAAAATTCAACTCCGGTATATCAGACGGATTTGTAGAAAGTTTGTAACCGGCATTATTTTTCACATGTTAAAACTGATTAACTGTATGAATACCTTAAAGAGAAAACCTGTAATTTTTATTAGGTGAAGAATTACAGGTTTGTCTTTTGTCGCATTCATATGGAAAATAAACTCGGTTTTAAACTTTATGGCCCGTACGTAACTGATCGATACATGTAATCATGATTGTACCGAATTGGGTAAAACGTGCCTAATCGAAATACCAACGCATAACCAAATCGAGAATAGTCCAAGTTCGAAGAGCCTAATGGCGAGATTAAGTGACAAATAAGAGGTTTTATAATGGGAAATTGTAGAAAAAGGAATTATTAGTTAGGCGATGAGATCTAAAATACATAGATAAAAAGGAGCTCATCTGATAGTAGGAAAGCAGTGGATGAATACTGGTAGAAGTCCTAGAAAAATGTAATTGGTTAGCGGTTTGAAAAATGTATAAAGGTAACAGCAAAATATTAAATAAAAATACTTATCTACTGCAAACTAAAAGAAATTAACAACAGGCTCACTTCTTCAATAACACATCAGTGTGGGTGCAGTTGTTGTTCAATCAAATTTTAGATCAATTTAAATTGGATCAAATCAAATTAACTTTGAATTTGATTTGATGAATTGAAATTTGATTTTAATTTGAATTTTTAATAGTAATTTTTCAAATTAAATCATTAATATATAAATTTGTAAATTTATTTTATAAATTTAAATATTAATAATAAAAAAAAACTTATTACTTATATAGTACTTATATTTAAATACTAATTTATTAATTTATAAATAAATGCTATTAGCATGCTACAATTTTAAATTTATATAAAGCTAAAGTTTAAATTCATTTTTATTTTAAAAAAATCAAATTGTTATATGTATTGGTTAATTAATTTTAATAAGAAATTTAAAAGTCATTTATTAATTAAATAATTAATACAAATAAGAAATTTTAGACTATTTCAAATATTTCAATTAAAAAATTACTATATAGCACTTATTAATATTGTTGTTTGATTTCCCAAAAGTTAGTTCCCTGCAAGCTCATTTTTCTGACATTATATCCCCAACAGAATGTTTCACTTGCAGCATTTTTTGCTGACAGAATCTTTTCTCAACATACCATGTTTTCAACATCCCCTTTTCTTGACAGGACATATTTTTGAAAAGACATTTTACTGACATGATGTATTTCAGAAAGAATATTTTTCTAACATAACATGTTTTTGATATCTTTTTCTGACCAAGATCTTCTACAATTAGAAATTTCAGTTAAAAATAATTATTGGGTAGTTTCAAGAATAGTAATATATTTGTATTTATTACATCACATAATTAAGCACTTAGCTTAAATTAGTGTTAGAGTTAGGGTTAGATTAGGGTTAGGTGATAGTATAATTTAGGCTGAGTTGTTAGTACTAGTAAACTAATAATGTAGTTGCATGATTTCACGTGAAGTGATAATCACTGGGTTTATTGTTCTTGTCAAAAAAAGTGCACTCAATAAAACTTAGTATTAGAAAAAAGTCAAATTAGAAATATTTCATATCAAATAAATAAATATCTTGTTGAAAATTTGAGATATTAAGAAAAAAAGATAACCAAAAACATAGTATGTCAAAGAAAGATTCTGTCAACAAAAAACACTATAGGTGAAACATAGAAAAATAAGCTGGTGGGGAACTAACTTTCAGAAAATTATACCATAATTCTTATTAGCAGAATCAAACTCTAGTTAAAATAAATTAATCTGAATATAAGGCTTATAAAAATTAAATCTAAATAATAGTGCTACAGATTATTAATTTTTTAAAATAAATCTTGTAATATAACTTACAAAACAGTAAACCTTTGTTTTGTTTTAGACTATATTTACAAACTAATTTAAATAAATAAAAAAATAGCTTATGTTAAATACATTTACTATTATAATTATAATAAAATAAAGAAGAATTTATATTTAAAAACAAAAAATGAAGTAATTACAAATATAGCCCTAATAAAATAATTACTAATAGGTGTTTATTTTTTGAAAAAATATTACAAATAAAAGTCTAAATTTATTATTTGGTATAAAAATATGGTTATGAGATTTTTACTAAAATAAAATATAAAAATTGATTAGAAAAACAAAACAAAATTAATATTTATATTATAAAACATTTTAAACTTATTAATTTTATTAAAATTAAGCTTATTATTAAAGTTATATAAATACTTATTTTTTGCTATCTAAATACTGCATTTTTAATTAATATAAAAGATTAAAAACTAGTTTTAGATTTTACCAACAGTACTAGAATATAGATAAAATTTCTGGATTATATAAAAAAGTGATTTCTAATTAAAACTGTAATTACATAATTACATAATTGGTTTGTAGTAACAATACTAATACAATTTATATTATAATATGAGTTTAATTTAAAAAGAATTTGAATAAATTTAGCAGGTTGCGATATCACAAATTAATATTTAAAAAAATTAAAATGATTATTAGTTAAGGTTAGAGTCTGAACTAGTATTAATATTAGGCTAGAAAGTATATATATATACAAAATTAAAATCTAAAAACTTTTAATTAGACACCCAAAACTAGTTTATATAATGAAATTCCAAGTAAATTAAAATTTTTAATTTTTTTTTGTAATTTTTTTCTTTTTTTTTGTTTATTTTGTTATACAACATTAGCAAAAAAAATATATGTAAATCTTTACAAGTTTTTATGCAAGGGTAAACTTGCAAAAATCTTACAATTAGTTCAGAGTATTATGTAGGGTAATAATTACGTAAGTTTACACTATAGTACATCAGTGAATTATATATATATATACTGTAATTTTATATAAGTTATTGCTGTAATATTTCAAAAATCTTATAATTGATATAAAATATTATGAAATAGATCAAAATAAAAAAAATTCCCCCTCAGGGGGTCACAGAAGTAATACACATCACTCTGGTTATACTGATAGCTGGATTAACCAACAATTGGTTATATCGACACTTTTTGCAAAAAAAAATCTATAATGTTAAAATTCATTGGTTATACTGACAATCATAAGAGATATTAACTAACAATTTTAATATTAAAAAATTATTTAAGATAATTTTTATTGCTGAATATAGTGACAATTTTTATAAACTGACTGTCGCTATAGATGTACTAATCAAATTAATTTTTTAATTTTGCTTTATGCTAGGCTTAGCATAAAACAATAAGCATAAAATAAATTCATTTTATCATTTTATGCAAATATAAGATGAATTCATTTTATGCTAAACATAAAACAAATTCATTTTGTGCTAAAATAAATTTATTTTGCCAAGTTTATTATTTTTAAGCATAAGCTTGGTAAAAACAAAAAAATTTACCTTTGCCTAAGCTGACATATCTACACAATATCAATATAATGTTGGTATAAATAGATACTTATTAAATTGACATCTGGATATACAACAATTTTTCCATTGCTGGAGAGTGTTGATATAACTAGAGTAATGTGTATTTTACATATTTTGTGATGTTTTCGCAATATTTTGCAATATTTTGCAAATTTTTGCAAATTTTTAAACAATATATATATTTATATAATTATACTTTTTTTATAGGTATTCGCAATATTTTGCAAGATTTTACAATTTAATATAAAATTTTATATTTTTTATTTACTCTTATTATACATTATATTTTACATTTATTAAATATAGTATATATTTTTAATTAATATTATTTACTTTATTATATATTACATTATTATAGTATTTTTTTACATTATTACAAATATTTTAAACTACTTTCGCACTTTATTGCATTTAATTCTATTACTATATACAAAAAACTAACCCTATATACTTATTTTTGCTCACCCTATAGTTAGCTATTATCTTTGCTTCTTTGTTTTCCATTGACTTCTCTTTGGCTATTGCTTTTGTTTTGGCTATAACCTTTGTTTTGTAAAGTACCAGAAAGTTGCAAAGTTTCGAAGAAGTCAGGAATAAATAAAATAAAAGTTAAAAAAATAAGTAAAAAAAAAAATAAATGAAAAAACAAAAAATAAAGCAAACTAATAAAAAAAAAATAAACAAAGCTCCAAATCTTCATTTTTCTAAATTAAGAGTTCGTGTTCTTGCAAATTTAGACATTGTAAAAGCTGAGTTAATATTCTTGCAAAATGCCAAAAAAGTTGCAAAGTGCTGAAAAAGTCTGGGATGGTTTTCTTGCAAATTGCTAGGAGTAAAAGTTCTGTTTTCGCAAAGTGTCGAAATAAAATAAATTAATAAAAAAAACAAAACAAAAACATGAAATGAAAAAATAAATAAAGTGAAACCTTGCAAAAACTTGCAAAAACTAGTGCTTATTTCTCTAAAAAAGCATTCCTGGAAATTAAGAAATTGCTAGGGAAATTAGTTGTGTGTTCTTGCAAAGTTTCAGAAGTCTGAATAGGCATACGCAAAATGTCAAAAGGTTATTAGTTTTCTTGCAAAGGTGTTCTGTAAAGTGCCAAAATAAAAATAAAATAAAATAAAATTAAAAATAAATAAATAACAAAAAATTAAAAAAAAACAAAATAAATACAAAAAAAAAATGAACCAAAACAAAAATCAAACAAAAATGAAAAATAAAATGAAAACAAAAAAATAAAAAAAAACCAAAATAGAAGATATAATTATAAACAAAAGATCTAATCTAATCTTGTAGTACAGAATTTGAATATCATCAAACTATTTCGAACTATTTCAAAAAATTAGTCCAATATGCAATCTAGATTACAAATCTATTGATCCAGCTTGGTTTTCTAGTCCTAAAATATTTTGAAAGGGTTCAAATATTTATATAAAAAATTTAGCGTAAATTTACAGATCATAAAAAAATCATAAAAAATTTAGCGTAAATTTACTTTTTTTATAGTGCATAAAAAAATTGCAAATTTATATAAAAGATTTAGTACAAAACTATGTAATTTTACAGTATATAAGAAAATTGTAAATTTATATAAAATTTTTATGTAAATTTACGATTTTCTTACATATCATAAGACTTACGCAGTATTACATTAAATTTTATATAAGTTTACAATTTTCTTACATACCATAAAAACTTGCGAAAGTGTACGCAAATATATTTTTGCTAATGAAGATCTTGTTATCTAATTGGCTAATCATCTTAATTTGCAATATAGCAACCTGCAATATTTAACAACTTTCTTTAAAATTATATTTAGATTAGATTATTTTTAAGTAATTGAATAACTAAATAATAACTAGAGCTACCAAATAAGCATACTAAAATAATACTTGGACAATAAAATAATTGTAGATACTAGGTTTTTATATACTCTAACTTGGTAGATCTTTGAATATATAAATCTATATAGTTGTATATTAGCCAATAATATCTCAAATTATAGCAAACAACCAATTAAATTTCAAAAAAAGTTGTAGAATTCAAAGTGAATAGTATATATATTTTTTAACATTTTATAGCCAGTCACATCTTTATTAGAAAACATTTCATAGCTAGTCACATCTTTATTAGAAATTATATAAAGACTATATAATATAATGATCTGCAAATACTCATTTAGCCTTCTTCAACATATCAAATACAGCATCAATTTGGTATTTAACTACCTACTTCAGAATTTATTTCTTCTAAAAACTTTTTCTTTGAGCTTTTTATAAAGAAGAATAAAAAAAATAAAAAAAATTAAAAAGGCCAAAACACTAATATCTAAACAAATACCAAAAAACCAGACCAAAATTTTATTTGAACAAAAAAGAATTTACAAAAAAAACCAAAGAAAAAGCAAAGAAAAAATAGAAATAAAGATGCTAATATGTCAAGCATAAAATAACAAAATTATAATACTGCATAAACTAATATCTATCAAAATATTATATATACCTATAAAGAAAATACTATATCTAAAACTAAAAACCAAATAAGAAATTTTTTTATGTACTCTCCAAGATTCCTAACAGATCATTTATTGTTTATTTGGATATAGCAGCCAAACTCACTTATAATGCTGCAGACTAGAGATATATTCCCAATTTGAAAGGAGTAAATACTACTGATCTTTTGGAGAAAGTAAACCAAGATTCCTACTTTTTGGTAAAAATTTTAAAAAATCTAAAAAAAAGAAAGATGATACTTATAACAAATTTAAAGAAGAAAATGTGGTTAGAAAAAAACTTATTTTTTTGTTGTTTTCTATTATTTTTTCACAAAATACTTCATTGATAGAGGAAATCTTTAATTTTTACCAAAATTTCTTGTCAAGGCACTACTTTCTGCTAGTTATTTTGTAAAAGTATGCTTTTGCTTGCATGGTGAATATACAAAGAAGTTCCTGGAGCAGCAGTAGACCAGTAGTAGACCTTTATAAAACTATTTTTCTGTATTAGTCTACTATATATTAAGTATAAACAACTTTTTAACAAAAAACTTTTTATTTTTTTTCTATTAGAAATTTGGTTCTAGTTATTATCAAAAAGAGTTATACAAAATAATGTTTTTTAAAAAAGTATACTATATTCTATTATGAATAAGCATCCCCTTGATCATAGTAAGGAGTGCTTATTTATAAAATATCTTAAATTCCAAAAATTTCTGGATAACCTAGTTTCTGATCCAACAAATCAGATTGACTATAGCTAAAATAACTATATATTGGGGCCAAAACTAATAATAATCTGCAAAGCGGTGAATAAAGTTCATGTGCACAATTGTTTTTGTATATACAATTTTTTAAATTAAATGTGCATATATGCACAAAGATTTTCTTAATTAACATATAGATTGTGCACAATTTTATATACAAATTTTTAAAATGTGCACAAAAAATTTTTCCAATTTGCACATGTAATACAAAAATTTTTTCAGATTTTATATACTGCTGCAAAGGTCTTTAAATTTATCAAATTCTTGCAAAGTACAACACTTTAATATTTAAAGATCTTTGTAGTTTTTTTTTTAAGTTTAGAGGCCATGTGCTATGGCCGGGATTTTATTATGAGTTATAGTGACGTAATATTTGTTATATGAATGAGGATACAACTAGCCACATGTGCACTTTTGGTGCCTAATTTAAGTAGTCCGCCCGGAGGTTCTACACTAGCTGCCATACCTACAACCCAACTTTGGGAATTGTCTATTTAAACCCTTTGGTTCATGGTCCTCCTATTACTACCCGACGCACTACATTTAATGCAGATGTTGTGGGCCACAACCCTTTTAGATATCGATGACCTAAGGGCTACTTTACCCTCGCACAAGAGCCTACCAGTCACCTTCCATATCCCATACATGTACCATTGCCCGGATTTGGTAACTGAGGCTACCTGCCCTTATTAGGTTCATTCTGATTGTGGTATCCATCTTCTCTTGGCGCATACCATAAAGACTGATTTTCACTACCTCCTAACTCGGGTCTTGCCAAACGGGTTCTTGTGGGTTTTTTCCGGTTCCCTGGATTTGCGATGTAACACATACATCATTGCGCCCGCAGGCTCCCATTCAAGATGGTGGGACCAAGGTTACAGGTTTAGCTCCCAACCGCTTATAAGCCACAATTTTTGAACGCAGATTTAACTTCAAAACGTCGCCAGTGGGATTCGAACTGTCAACCTGCCGCTTGGGGGGTGACACCTTGACCACTTCTCTAAGGCGCCACACCCATTCTTTGTAGTTTTATTAACAAATAAAAAGTAAATCTATACAAATAATATTAAAAAGCAAATCTGCCAGATTTTAATTTATTTTATTTATAGCTACAAAGTTAAATATTTTTAGTGTTTTTTTTTATTTATTTATTTTTTCTTTCTTTATTAATCTTCATTTTATAATTACTTGGCCTAGAACTTTATTCTTTAATTCTGTTATACACTTTTGACAATAACTAGATAAGTAGTTTGCTTTTTTTTTTTGTTATTCTTATTATAACTAATTCTAAAATCTTTTTGAACTTTTTTGTAGTTTTCTCAGAGTTTCTTTGATATCTTGTGGTAGTGATTTGACTTGATAGTATTCTTGTAGTAATTTAATATAGTGATTTGATATAGTGATTTGACAGTAGGAATTGTGGCAAAATAGTTACAGGCATTCTATTATGGCATACCAAAATCCAAAATAGTCATAGAGCTTGTCACTCAATAGTATTATACTGTAATATGTATTGCAAATTATGAATTAAAATAAATGTAGGTTTCTATTTAATCTTCTAAAACCCATTTATACTTATTTAATATAAACTCTATTCTAAAACTAACCTTTTAACCCTAAAAATGTACACTAAAAAATTTATTTTTTGATGGCTTGTAAATTTTTTAATACTATACATATTTTATTTTTAATTTTATTTCATTTTAATCCATATGTACATTTATTCATACACACATACATACAGTCTTCACTTCTATACCTTACATAATTTACTAAAACAAATATCATTATCATGATGAACCAACTAGAGTATACTAAATTTATATTCTTTTAATTTCTTATATAATCTAAAATTTTAGAACTTACAATTTTTCAGATTATCTTGCGCTTTTGATCTAGATCTCGCTTTCTAAGTTGAAATCAGTATAATATTTATGAAACTTATCACAACTTTATATAAATAAAAATTCATGTATTCTTTTTTTTGTAAAAGTTTTTAATATGTATTCAATTACTTTTTTATTATATATATATATACACACTAATTTTATTGGTATAGTATAAAATAAAAAAAAGCTTTATATACTAAAATTTTACAAAATTTTCTATAATTTGAAAATATCATCAATTGACCAATTTTTATTAGTACTAGTAGGTGTTTGTGAATAAACAATCAAACTTTTTTCAATTGTTTCCTCTCAAATTTGTTTATATATTCAAATATTAAAAAGACTTTCTATTGTTAGTCCATCTTCCATATCTTATTCTCTGCTTTTGCACCAAACTGCAAAGACTCTTCAAATTTTTCTTCAAGGTAAACATCAGTATTAGTCAATTGTTAAAGATTTTATTAAGCAAATCTTGACTTTTTACTTTAGGATTTTCTTTTAATATTTCTAGTTGATCTTGTTAAAGGTTGTAATGAAGCATCCCAAGCATTCCTGTTAAAACAGAAGACTTTTTATTGCAGAGCTTATTTTTACCAACCTCAAGCTAGAAAATAAACATTTAACAGCTACAGTATATAGAACAATTGCAAATATTTTCATAGCAAACTGTCAGAAAAGGAAAAAATCTAGCGAGCTTGATCCAAAAAGTTTTAGAATTAGTATTTTTAGTAGATTTTATATTATCAAAAGGGTAGCACCATACTTATAGCTAACAAGTTCTTTAAACAGTAGTATTGTTTTGCTCTTTTCGAAACACAAACCTTTGCTAGCTTCAAAGATGCTCTAATGTTGAATTTTCTGATATTTGTCTTGAAATTGCAATTCATTTATAATATAGTGATAAAAAATGCAATAAAAAAAATACTATCAGTGAATTTACGTGCTTATCTATTAATAGCTGCCAAGGCATAGTCTTTGAATTTGTTAATTTAAATATTGGTTATAGAAACAGTGTAATGGATATTTAGTAGTTCTTTAAAGATATCAGCTAATGTGGCATCTCTTGATTCAAAATATCTAATAGTGTTTACTATAGGAACTAGCACTTTTATCAGTATATTATTGTTGCAAAATGGTAGTAGTTAGTAAATATGGTTTTAATTTCCATTTTAATTGACAGATAGCTGCTAGTTCTACTAAAATATTCTACTAAAATTAATATGTAATAAAATTCTTTTTCAAAGGATTTTATCTCAAGCAAACTTTTGTGAGAAAGTACCACCTAGTTTCACAAAATATTGTGAGTGAATAGTTACTTCTTCTTTTTTTTTTTGCTATTCTTGTAGTGTTGATACCAAATATAAAAAGATATGAAAAAGTTAACAAGCTTTTGGTTGTCTTTAATAAAAACAAAATGACAGAAATGTCTTTGGAAGTAAATTAAGAGAAATTATAGGCATTTCTCGCGGGATATATATAAGTTATATATCTCCTACAACCAAATTCGTTTAAGGTAGGGTTAAGGTTTGTGTAAGAGTTAGTGTTAGTGATATATATAGTAAAATTGGTCAAGGAAAATTTTTTTGTTAGGCTCGAAAGGTAGTTTCTTATGTAAATGTTCAAGAAATAAATGATTTTTAAAAAGGCGAACGTTTGTTTTGAAATTTTCCTGATTGTGTTATGTTATACTAAGAGTGATTAACTATTCGCTAATTTGGCATTGATCATTACGTGGAATGATTTTATTGGCCAATTTCGCGGGAGATACATCTCCCGCAGGAGATGCCTAGCAATACCCATAAATTAAAAGCATAAAAACAATAGCAAATCAGAATAATATTTGGATATTTATTTTTGAAATTATTTCTTATCTGAACTATAACTACAGGATTATCAGAAACATATGCTATAATAGAAAGTTAATGAGATAGAGTTTGATTTGATAATTCTTTCAAGTTGCTCTTTAAGGAAAGTAGCAGTATATTAGTTTGCAAAAAGATCAATAATATCTGAAACATCTTCTTTATTTTCTTTTAAAACCATAAATCTATAAATCGAATTTTTTGATACATCTTGCCATCTATCTAACACAATAGTACTATCAGTAAGAGATTTTATTATTTTAAGCTTTTTGCTTAGGGGCGTGCCATAAATCATGTAATATTTTTTACTTAGTAGCCACCCCCATCCATGTATGGTGTGATCTCCCTATCTCAATTCTGATTGGTTAATATAACGACTAATTTTTTATAATACTGTATATTATACAAATATAGATAATATTAAATAACTTGTGATCTACTAGTCTGTTTTCGAAGAATTTACTACCAAAATGATCTCTCAATGAGACGATTCTAACAAGCTCAAAATCATCAAAATCCAATCACAGGGTCACAAGATCGCTAAGATTTTGTGTTATTTTATATATGTTATAAAATAAATTTTAAGATATATATATTAGATATATAAAATAAAACAAAACCTTAGCAATCTTGTGACTCTGTAATTTGATTTCGATGGTTTTGGGCTTGTTAGAATCGTCTCATTGAGATGATCATTTTGGTAGTAAAATCGTCCAAAACGGACCAGTATAGCAAAGGTTATTTAATATTACAAATTATATATATTATATATATTTTATTTAATATTAAGTAACATTTGATCTACTGGTCTGTTTTGGACGATTTTACTACCAAAATGATCGGCTCAACGAGACGATTCTAACAAGCCCAAAATCATCGAAATCCAATCACAGGGTCACAAGATCATTAAGGTTTTGTATTATTTTATATATGTTTTAAAATAAAATTTTAAGATATATATAAAATAAAACAAAACCTTAACGATCTTGTGACCCTGGATTGGATTTCAATGATTTTGGGCTTGTTAGAATTGTCTCATTGAGATGATCATTTTGGTAGTAAAATCATCTAAAACGGACCAGTAGATCAAAAGTTATTTAATATTAAATAAAATATATATAATATATATAATTTTTAATATTAAATAACCTTCAATCTACTGGACTGTTTTGGACGATTTTACTACCAAAATGATCGGCTCAACGAGACGATTCTAACAAGCCCAAAATCATCGAAATCCAATCACAGGGTCACAAGATCATTAAGGTTTTGTATTATTTTATATATGTTTTAAAATAAAATTTTAAGATATATATAAAATAATACAAAACCTTAACGATCTTGTGACCCTGGATTGGATTTCAATGATTTTGGGCTTGTTAGAATTGTCTCATTGAGATGATCATTTTGGTAGTAAAATCATCAAAAACGAACCAGAAGACCAAAAGTTGCTTAATATTAAATAATATATATATTATATATATTATATACTGTATATGTGATTTAATATATTATATATATATATTATATATAGACATGATCACCTCCCGACCATGTATCCATGGTAAAAATCATGTAATTTCTGGCACACCCCTTAGGTAAGTCAAAAATGAATTGTTAAGAACATAACATGTTAGTAGAAGATGGGTTATAGTTTGGCGCTAATTCATTAAGTAATTTGATAAAATAGGGGTTCTTAATGGTTATAAAGGGAAGGTTACTATGAATAATCACATTAAGTAGCTTTTTATTTATTTTATTATATTTATCATATAGAACTGGTTTAATACATGAATTCATTAAACTTTCTTGATATTTTATTGCAGGTAAAGATGTATTATTAGTGATATCAGTAGGACTGCAAAAGAATTTTTTCAATTTAATTAAAGTCTTGATATTATTCAATGCTATATTATCTAGGGATTATTAAAATTACGAGGGACAACTCCAATATTATACAAGTTTAAATTCATATATACTATGTTCAATTAATCAAAGTCTTGATTGTTAATTTTTTAAAAATAACCTGTCTACTGGGATTTCTTTTTTTTTGAAACTCAAAATAGACAAAGATAAGTAATTAATTATAAAGAAATTTTATAGCTGTTTTTTATTGTTAAAAAAACTGAATTATATATTCATGCTCAATTATTATAAGACAAAAGAAACGAAGGTAAGAAATCATACACATGACTCAAAGCCTATAAGTTTTTTTTATTATTAATAATATTCTTTAATAATATTATTTCATTTTATATACCCAAATCTAGATCTCCACTCCTCGGCTCTATTACATACTCCTGGTAATCTACAGAAGATTAATGATTATAAGTATAAGTTTTTTTTTATTCTTTTTTGCTTTTTTTATTTTGTATTAAAAACATTTCAAATCTTTATAGTTGTTTCAGAGTTCTCTGGTATTCCCAGTTTTTGTAGTAACTTGATAGTGATTCAAAGCGGAAGTTCGTTGGCACTCTCGCAGTAACTTTTGCAATGTTTCAATAATATTCTTGTAGTAATTCAACATGTTTATGTAGTAATTCAACAGTGTTCTTTGTGTGGTTTAATATGGTGATATGATGGCCAGACTAAGCATAATAGTAATGAAAAGATTTGGAAAAGGTAAATTTCTTAACAACCGTGTTTTAAGAAAATCTGTAATAATTTAATTGTTTAATAAATTAACTATAGCTATTTAATCATTTAATAAATACTAATGTGAGTAAAGTTTAATTCTGTTAATTGTTTTCAAGACAATGTATGATTAATTAAAATAATTACCCTTAGGACATCACACAATAGTTAGATTTGGAACAAGCATGATAGTTAGATTTGGGTTATAGCACGATTAGATTTATTTAGTGTTATAAATAGAGTTGGGATTAAAACTAGGCTCGAGTAATTAAAAGCAAGATTTTGTTAGAAATAGTAATAGTTTAGGGTTAGATTAAAAATAGAATTGCAATAAAGAATAGGTTTGTATTTAAAAGTAGTATTGGAGATCAATTTTTGAATAAAGATTATTATGTACTTTATAATCATATGAAAATATATATATTAATAAATAAATGCTTTATTTTAATATATATACTAGCCAATTTTAATATTATTGATATAAAAATATTAAATACATGCTTTAGATAACAGCATAAATAAAAAAGAAAAAAAATATTTATCAACTCTTTTCAAATCCCTCATACCAAAATTTTCAAAATGGCTGACCTATAAAAACTATATATTTAATACATAAAATAGGAAATTGGCTCTACTAAAAGTACACTGGAATAAGAGGCTCTCTATTGAAGAACTGAGATACTACAGAAAATAGGGACCTGGGATGTCTTTTGATGAACTTGATAGAGAAGTACTCCCAGTTACGATTTTGGCACTATTGAGCAAAGAAGTAGTGGACACCAAACCTAGAGTTTAGTTCTGAGATATGTTATTATATTTAGCATAACTCGTACAAACTCCTTTATATTTGGTACTTTCTTGTGCTTTTCTTGTTACTTCTTGGAACTTATTGAAATTTTGCCAAAAATGAAAAATTTAGCTTACTCTCTCCAAAAGATTAGCAGTATTTACTTCTACCAAATTGGAACATCACCTACCAAATTGGATCAAGTCATGAGTGCATTTTGGATTTGTCTGAAACAAACAATAAATGACAAGTGGACATATAGAAACTGAACTGAAATAAAATTTCTTCTGATGCATTCTAAAACTGGCATAGTTTTAGTTATCTTTCTATCACTTCTTCACTATATATAAATATAGTACTTTGATAAAGCTAATTGCTTTATGCAGTCTATATAATTTTTAAACTAGTTCCCATGATAATGTCAATTTTATTTTCTTTTCTTTTGTTTTTATGTCTATTCTTGTTTTATGGTTGTTTATATTAGATTTTGTGTATATTTTGTAGTAGTACCTCCTTTTATATTTTCTCTTGTTCTTTAAAATATTTATTGTTCGTATGGGTCTAGATTTAATACTTCTTGTCCTAGAGGCTAGATAAAGAAGATCAAAGGAAAGCTAGTAAAGTTAGCAAGCCTTCTTGAAGCCTTAAAGGAAGAAAGAAAATAAAAAGATAAGTTCTAGCTTATTATAAAAAAGCAAAAACCTTTTTATTTTGCTTTAAATAGCTAGATGAGCTATCTATTTCAATACCAATTTAGTAACAGAGTAGTACAGCAGGTTGCATTTAGGTATCTGGGTACTTAGGTACTAACTGAGATAGCCGGATAATGCTAAATTTATGTTATTAGATATTACTATGTAGATACAATAGTAAACACAAGTAGCTTAATAAAGTATCAGTGTGGCTGCTTAAGGTTAAAAAAAAATTAAAAAAATAAATAAAAAAGAATCTATCTATAATTTAAATTATTAATTCTTTCATGCAAAATATCAAAATAAAGTTCAAGCAGAACCTAGTTATTAAAATCTTATTTATAAGTATTTTTTAAATAAATCTAAACTAAAAGCAAAAATATAATCATATATAACCTTATCCAAAAGTTTTAAAGAAAGCAAAAATTTAATTTTAATAAAAATAGAATTTGTATAATAAAGAATTTAAAGAAAGTGAATATTAAAGGCGAAGATCTAATAATATATGACTTGTCCAATAAAAATTTACAAAAAAAAAACAAAAATTCAATAACTAAAGAATTTTAAAGAAGATGAAGTTCTAAAAATAATAACAGATATTACATAATATTTTGAAAAAGAGAGGTGTCTCCAATTTTTTTATATTAATATATAAATTTATAGCAGCCAATTAAATTTTTCTTACATAGAGGGAGAGGGCAGAGGGTATAGTAAAAAATATTATGTAATATTTGTTATTACCATAAAAGCAAAGATCTTATAGTGTATAACTTGTCCAATAAAATTTAAAAAAAAAAACCAAAAATCCAATAATGATGGTATGTGATTCTATCTAATAAGAATTTAACGAAACAAAGCTCTAATAATCTACCCAAGACAATTTTAAAAAAAGCAAAAATTAATTAATACTGATATCATCTAATAAAAATTTAAAAATGACCTAATGGTACAAATGTCCCAACATTTTTAAAAATGTAAAGGCAAACACTTTAATATTAAAAATAAAATAATTAAATTGGGATACTATCAAAATTTTATCAAAGATGAAAGTATTCCAATTTATTTGTTTTTTAAACATATGCCAATAAATGAGTGAAAAGCATGGGTTGTTATATAAGACCCATACAATAATAATAGAGTACTTATGTAAATTAGAGCTTACAATGGCCTTATGTTTATATAAAAAATAGCTTGTGATCTATTATAACAGAATGTTTAAAATAAACATACAGAGGGTTATTGTAAACACTTTTTGGATTGTAATTACATGAAATTAGGTAAGTAACTGCAGCATGAAATTAATGTCATGTGTTCAGTAGATTACATGGTATAATATACTAAAATTTCATACAATTTTGTTAGATCGCGCAGAAGTTATGCAAAAAATAGGCAAAAGTAGCATTTTTGGGTCGGTATGAAGATCAATTTTTTGGAATTTTTTTTTAAAAAAAATCCACAAAAAATTGAATTTTTTTTAGAATTGCTTCAAATTTCGCACAAATGTTGTGTGACATCAAGATAACATGATGCGATATAAAAAGGAACATGTTTGTATAACGAATCAGGTGTAAACTAATAAAAAATTTTTTTCCACAATTATGGGCTTTTTGAAAGATTTAACAGAAAGTCAATGTGGAGCAATAATTTATGGCTACAACCGTGGAGATTCATTTCGTACTATTGCGGCAGCAGTTGGTTGCTGCAAAACTTCTGTGGAAAATGTCATAGAAGAGTACAAAAGGTTGGATGCAGTCAAAAAAATCCTCTCTCATTCTAACCAGGAAAACCTAAAAAACTTCATCACCAACAGCAACCGCTGTCTCAGTCTCATGCAAATCACCAACTACTACAACTTCTAAAATGGAATAACAATTTTGGAAAGTACCATATGTTGTGTATTGCATGATTTAAACTTGAATTTGTGTATCGCCACTCCAAAGCCACTTATCACTGCGGATAACATGGAAAAAAGATATAATTGGGCATTTGAGCATCAAAATTGGACTATCCAGAATTTTAGATATGTGTTGTAGTCAGATGAGACCTATATCCGTCTCTTTTTAGGTTCCCCCAGCAAGGTGTGGCATGAACTACATGAAAAATGGAATATTGATTGTTTGGACTGCAATGTAAAGCATAGTCTGGTCATAAGTATTGGGGCTGCTTTTCATATTATGGGGTGGGGCCCTTGTTCTGCTAAAATCCTTTTGCATTAGTGCCTCGCACCTTGAAATTCTTCATAAGTATGCTCTCCCAACTATAAAAAATTTTTTAGCAAACAAAGGACGTGGGCGCCCAATTTTTGTTCAGGACAATGCAAGACCCCACATGGAAACAGAGGCATCGAATTTTTTGGTTGAAAATAAAGTTTGTGTAATGGATTGGCCCCTGTAGAGCCCCAATCTCAATCCAATTAAAAACCTTTGGACTGAAGTAAAGCAGTTTTTACACCGAAAAAAGAGGCCAGGTAATCTTAATGAACTTGATGCTTTCATTATAAAGTCGTAGAAAGATACACTACTGGAACTATGCCGTCGGCTGGTCCATAGCATAATTAATCAGGTTGATGCTTGCATAGAAGCTAGGGGGACCCATTGATTATTAAAGTATACTTAGTTTTTTTTTTGTTAAAAAAAATGTAAAAAAAAAATGTATGGGTGTGGCGACTTAGAGAAGTTGCCAGGTTGTCACCCCCAAACGGCAGGTTGAGAGTTCAAATCCCACCGGTGACAATAATGAAAAAGAGACCTGTGTTCGGTAACTGTGACTCAGATTGGTTGGGTATGAAATCTGTAACCTTGGTTCTACTATCGTGAATGGGAGCTTTCAGGCGCAATGGTGTTCATTACACCGCAAATCCAGGGAACCAGAAAAACAGAAACCCGTTTGGCAAGTTCCGAGTAAGGAGGTAGAGAAGATCTGATAGTGCTACCAAAATAAGGTTGTACTGGGGTCAGAACGAACCTTATAAGGGCAATGTAGGTAACTATGTAGCCTTGGCGCAAGTTACTGAAGACCACGATAGTTATATGATGTGGGACATATTCTTGTAAGTGGCTGGCAATTTCTACGAGGGTAAAGTAGCCCTAAGGTCGGTAGTTATTGTGAATAACCCTAGAAAAGCTGTAATATATATTGGCTTATAGGTAAGATAGTAATAGGAGAAGCATGGGTCAGAGAGTTTAAATAGGCAGGTCCTGTAGTTGGTCTGCAGGTATGACAGCTAGTGTAGAACCTTC